>JANHAO010000131.1:0-54981 GCA_026873985.1 Saraca asoca
GTCTAACTTTTACTTTAATTTTGTTAGTTTTGTTCTTGGTACTGCTTTAGTTTATTTTTGTATTTCAGGATAGTGAAGAAGGCTCTAAAAAGGAAATAAAAAGATAAAGAATGAAGCACACTTGAGTCAAAAGGAATCAAGGAAGAAGATATGAAAAGACCAAGTTGAAAGTGCAGAAGAAAGCAAATAAGAAGCCAGAATCTAGCATGGAACACGGCCTGGTCGTGTCCCCAAACACTGTCGTGTTCCATGCAAGACCGTGCAGCCTTCTAGAACCTAAAGCAGCCCGAAACATGGCCTGGTCGTGTCCTAGAACACAACCGTTTTCTGGGCTTGGAGAAGCTTATAAATAGCTGTTTGAGAAGCCAAAAGATAGGGCCATCAATTACTTTTATTTAGGCCTTTTAGAGTTCGAGTTTTCCTATTCTTTTAGGAGTCTTTCTTATTCTAATTAGGGTTTAATTGCTTTTCTTTATCATTCTTTGAAAAAGTTTTAAATTACATCAAGTATTATATCTTTCTTTCATTCTTGTTTAGATTCTTGACTTTCTTTATCATTCTTGAACTTATGTTTTATTTTATATCAATGGATTGTGATTTTCTTTCTATCATGTTTGAGTAATTTCTTACTCTAGGATTAGGATCAGCCCACCTATGAGTTCTTAGGTAGATTGTCTTGGGCAAAATCCTTATAGTAATTATTTAGGCCTAATTGGTTTAACTATTATGCCTGCATAAGATAATATGTCTGATAAACTTATTATCTAATCTTAGGTAGATAATTGAAGGAACGAAAGGTGAAAATTATTAATCAGAAATCTAATAGTTAAATAGGGGAATCTTGATCACAAAAGTATACGGGAATCTCTTAGGACCAAACTGATTAGCATAAAGCTTAATGGACCAAAGTTTAGTTTAATCCACGAAAGTAGGTATTAGATTAAATTAGATACGATTATTAAGATCTTGAAAGAGGCTAGTAATTAATAAAGGCTAAATCAACCCCAATTTCCTGAATAATTAAGATAAGGAAATTTTATATTATTTACCGAAGAACTCATAAGGTAAGGTAGATCCTAATCCTAGGCTTTTTACAATTGATATCTTCTTTTATTTGCATCTTTATTTTCTTTATTTCATTGTCATCTTTCATTCCTTTTTACGTCCTATTACTTTCTCCCTTCTTTAGCTAATCTGGATAGTTAAAGCGTAAAAGTTCGGTACTTCAAAAGAGCCAAGACTTCCCTGTGGGATCAACCCGTATTTGCCGGTTCTCTACTACATCTATGCCATGCACTTGCAGTTATAACTTAGAGAAGGACATCAATCCCGACCTCTATCATGTACACTTTCCATGTTTTTGAGAGAAAATATAGACTTTACTCTTGAAAAGTCTAGACAACCTCTTGGCAAGTTTGAATCAAAGTGTAGTTTCTAGATAGTGCCAAAGTTTTCTAAATGTGTTTTTGAGAAAAATCAAATTGTAATAGAAATTTTGTAATTTGCAATCATTGTAGTGATCAAGGTCATATCTCTCACTTCTGCCCTATTCAAAGTAATTCTTATGTGGGAAAGAAAGAAGTTTGGGTTCCTAAGGTTCCCAAATGTTTGAGTAGTAATATTAAAGGACCTAAAATGAAGTGGGTACCAAAAAGTCCTCCTAGTATTTCTATTTTGAAGAAAAATTCTTGCCAAGGTAGACAATTTGGTCAAGAAAAAGAAAAAAACTTCAATAATAGATTTTCCAAAACAAAAAGGTAGGAAAAGAAGATTTGACATAATTTCTCAAATACATCCTTTTATTGCAAAGGATAAGATATCAATTTCTCAAACCTCTTGTGTTACTCTATTTGATATTCATTGAAAAAGAGGTGAAACTATTCCAAAGCATGAGCATTGCATGAAGATAGTACTTCATTTTGATCAAAATTATTTATACATTTGAGATATTATCCTGGATGCATGATTTACTTTGTCATTATTGACCCTTATCTCTTTGATACTATAGCTTAATATAAGGGTTTGCAATGCTTGGTATATGTTTCCTTGAACCTCATTGTCTGTTGTTCTTATATGAAAAAATATGCAAATTCTTTCAAAATTATTTCACCAAATTATTTCTTATCTTCTTTCTTATACTATTCAATTTTTTTATGAGTACTTTTATTAATTTTCATCTAACTATCTTGGACCCAAGTCTTGGTTGGATACCAAAAGAAATTATTTTGAGCTGTTTTGTAGAGAAGAAATGCAGTAATTCCTTTATCTCAACATGTAAATGGAGAGTCAAATTCAATTCTCAAAGGAGCTAACTTCCATAAGCAAGAGTACTAATTCAAATATTTGGTATACTCTATCCTCTCTATATGCTTAATGTGCTTGATATCTTTCTGGAGTTTGGATAGTTGAAGTTGAAACATATCATCACTATGGTTGGTTTTATCTTTAAAATGATATGTTCTCTTTTAGTTTAAGAAAGGAAATTCCTTTTGTCAAGTCAAACATGTCACTAATTGTTTTGAAAGTGTTTATGCTTATGTTTGAATTTTGAAAGAAAATTCCTTCATGTTTTTCAATGATCCTATGTATTATAAGGAGCATATTTCTTTATGATTGCTTACAATTGGTGAATATTTGTTTTCTTGATAGTTGGATACACCTTTGTTCTTATGCTCTTGGTTCCTTAAAATGCTTTATATAAGTTTTGATGATTTCACATTTTTTAAATACCAAAATGTCTTTTTATTTAATATATTTCATAAAAATAAATATTCATGAAAAATATGCTTAATTGTGATGACAATGTGCTTAATTGTTGCTTTATGCCTCTTGTCATTGCACATAGGAAAAGCTTGATAGTTTTAATATCTTTTTTTCCTATTGCATATCCTTTCATGATGTATGCTTGAGCTATGCTTTTTAATTGCTTAGAACTTGTGTTAATCATGCTTTGTCATAAGGGAAACTTTGAAAAGAGGTAAAATAATTATTCTTTGGTGTTGTCAAAATAAGTTTATATATATGTATACTTCTTCCATATTTTTCCTAAACTTCTTCTCAATATTTTGTTCACAAAAACTTGAACGTTCACAAACTAATTTGTTCAAATCAATTTTCAACTCACTAACACATTTACAAAACCTCTTAATGAAAATTGATTTGCACTTACTAAAAGAGAATTTAGGCTTGTTGAATCATTTAAATAATGAGCTTCCTAGTTTTGATTCTCTTAGTTTATTATGGTTTCTAAGTAATTTCAATTAAATTCTCTATTTTGATTCAATTTCTTCGAATCAACACTAATTTAGGCATCCGAGAGTCACCCTATATCTTTTTTGCAAGTATCTTGCTTTTCTTTGATGTTTCTTCTTTGTGTTCAATTGACTATGTAGTTAAAATGATCTGCATTTATGTTGGGTTTATGGAAAAGTGCTAAACTTTTGAATTGGAGTTAATTCTAGAGCTTATCGATTCGAATCACACTCCTATAGGTCACTTTTTGATTTGAATTGTCAATTTTAGAAATGTTTTAGTATGATCAGCTGGCTTGAAGCTTCTGATTGCAATTCAAATCATTTAGTCTCACCAAGTTCATGATTTTGATCACAAATCAAATTGTAATTGAATGTGCCTTAATTAGTCATCCATGATCATGCTTGTGATTCGAATTGCTTATGCATTTTGAGCACGTAATTCTAATTGTGAGTATTGTATAAAAGCCTACACCCTAATTTTTAGTTCAATTTTGCATCCTCTTTCAATCCTTGCACCGTCTCTCTTGTTCTTCTCTCCCTAAATCTCAAATTTCTGGAAATCTGACGAATAAATTTCTTTAATTTCACTCAAATTCAAAAAACCCCAAATCTCCCAGCTCTCTCTTTTTCACCCAATCAAAATGACTAATCATTTCACATCTGGTTCAAAGAAGAGGATAAAGACTGTTGGTGATACATAGGCTTATTAGATAGATGTGGTAGTCAAAGAGCAAAATTTTTTTCCTAACATTGAATTTTATGAAAGGCATGCTTGGTACAAAGAGAAACCTTTTGTTCCTATTAATTGTTGGGATAGGAAATTCCTTAACAAAAGCCACATAGATTTGTCCAACCTGCTCGAATATTATAAGCTGCTAGACTTTGTGTGTTGTAATGCTCCTTGCTATCCTAGGTTAATTAGGATGTTTATACTAACTTGGGAGTAGCTAATGGCAAATTATATGCATTTGTCATGAGGAAATTAATAAATTTAGATGTAGAAATTTTGTGCAAGTTGTTCAAAATGAAATAAGGGTCAAGCTTCATCACTAGCAAGGATGTTAAGGATTATTCTAAGGAAAAAGCAATCAAAATGCTTTTCCCTAATTCAACACCTGTAGTAACCACTAGAAAGTGAATGATTATCAGGCTATCAGTGTAGGATCATCTCCTTCATTACACAATTGTGAAGACTATCTTGCCTGCTGCATAAATTCAACAAATATTGTAGAAGATGAACTATTTCTATATAGGCTATGAAGAAGAGCTTAGAAATCAGGATTCCATATCTCATCATCTCATACATGGGCACTTTCTTCACTAAGGTAACTCAAAGTTTTTTGCCCTATGGGATGATGCTATCCAAAATTTGTGCACAATTTTGAATGCTTTCTTTGGAAAAAGATGTTGAAATGTGGATAGCACAATAGCTATGAATGAGAAAACCTTGCATTAGATGCAAATGTATTTTATGAATGGAAGATGGGTGAGATCGGATGGATCTGCTTGTAGGCATTCTGGTGATGCCTCAAGCTTAGGTGCTAGTGCTTCAATATATTAACAAAATGAAACCCTGATTATTCTCAAGTAGCTTCAAATTTAGCAAACACGCATTCTTAAGACAGTGGAACAATCTTAATAGCAGATAAATGCCCATTTGGACTCCATTGAAGCCAATATGAGTGTAAAAATTAGAGACCTTCATAGTTTTCTGAACACTATAAGAAGCCAACTTAAAGAAATTCACGATGTTGTTATTCCAGATATGGCAGATTTCTAGTTTGCTTTCTATTGTTTTATTGTTCCCTTAGCCCTATTTCCCATTTAATAATATTTTGTTATGACTATTACTTATTTTTAATTCTGATGGATATTTTGTCTATGGATTATTTGTTTTATGAATTATATATTTGGAAATTATACATTTTTTTATGGTTTTCTGAGTTTTTTGGCTGGGTTTTTACCACTATATTCTCTTTGATGTGTCAAAAGGGCGATTATTAATTTAGGGATATGTGATCGTATGTTCTTAAAGTAAGGTTGATATATTGGGGGGAGCCTTGCTTTAATTGATATTTCTTTGTCATCAATTATTTCAATATGTTAGTATATTCTTTTTATTGATGTCAAATAGGGGGAGAAAAAAAGAAAATGAAAAGAAAAATATATTGTACTTTTAATGTATTAATTTTTTATTGAGCTTAATCGATTAAGTCATTATCTTGAATATATTTTTCATTGGTGATTTGTCATCATTAGAAAAGGGGAGATTGCTTACCCCAAGGCTCTAAATGATTAGTTTTGGTGATGACAAATAGAAAACAGTGTAAATATTGCAATGCATGTCCTTGTGTAATAACAATGTTCAATCTATGTCATTTACAAGTGTTAATAGGAATGCTATACTATAGGTAATGAATATATATGATAAGTTTGTAATGCATACTCTTGTGCTAACTTGTTTTAGCCATATATTTGAATCATGCATTATGATAAATTAGATTAGACTAACTATATAGATTACAAAGTTTATGTTTATGTTATAGAATTGTCCAAAGAGAAGAGAGTGAGCATTGGAGTCAAATGCTTGCTTTTCTTGTTTAGGCCTAGCTCTAGATAAAATGTATAGGTATTGAAATATTTGAAATTTAGCTCATATATTTTGAAATTTCCTTTGAAAGTTTGCTTGAAGATTTTTTATCAAAGAAAAATATTCCAAGATGTTCTTACATGATTTATCAATTGGTTTAATCTTGGAAACATATTTTTATATTTGAAATATTTCACCAAAAACATTCTAACTTGTTCTTAAATGTTTTACCATACTCATTGAATTTGAATTAAAATGGAGTAAATTGGTTTGAAATGGATTTGGAAAAGTTTGTTCTTCTTCTCCAAACCTCATTATTTTGAATTAGGACATTTTACATTGTTTTTGTGATCAAGCTTGTGACAAAAGGGAAAACTTTTAAGCATTACGGTTTGAATCACTTTTTGAACTAGCTTTATGCAATTCGAGTTGAATTCTTCATAACCCTATTTTTGATTTTGATCACATTCAAATCTAGCTTTATCGAAAGTTTGCAATTTTGGGCAAGTAGAATCACATTTTGTACTGCATTTTAGTTATTCAAATCGAGTGCTTCAATTTTGAGCCCTATGATTCTAATCATGATTTTACTCAAATTTCAAAATTTAAACTTGCGATCATGTTCATGATTATGGTCACACAACTAGATTTGTACATAATGGCTGATTTTTTAATGTGTGATTTCATTTACTATATATACCCATTTTAGACACATTCTTAGTAGCAAAACCTAAAATCTTGAGATGGAAACATTCCCTTCTCATTTGTGCTTCATCTCTTTATTTATATTCTTTAATATGAGCTATATTTGATTAATTCCATATCTATTGGGCTTTAACGTGTAATCCAAACTTCAGAATTCTTTAGTTTCTTTTTTTTTTTTTTGTAAAATCTTTCAAAAATTAGTGGGTTTCCTAGGTGTAGCTTTGCCTAGGTTTAAACATTGGTTAAGCTCTTTATTTTCTTCTTTTGAGTGAGTGGTTGAGCCTCTCAAAAAAGATTTTTCATTGTGGGAGAGTAATCATTTGTAGAGGCTTCTCCTTGTATTTGTCCAAAATTGAAGGGATTGTTAATTTTTAGTGGATTCAAGCTTGGTTGAGAGCTTGGATGTGGATATACATTTTGAAGAGCATTTTTCAAGGGGGAAACAATATATATCTTCAATTTGAATCTCTCTATCCCTACTCTCTTTATTTTCTAGTAACTTATATTATATTATCTACTCATGCACTTGTTGTTGGCTTTGCCTTGCTCTATTTTCATTGCAAAATTTGTTGAACATTTTCATCTTCATTGTCTATCTTTAACCATTAAATTGTTTATATGATAGAAGTAATTTCTATCTTTAAATGTGCTCATTAATGCCTTGCCTTGTATAGTTAATGGAGTTGCTTCACATAAGTCCTTTCACTTGTCATTTCTTGTTTGCAAACATCTTAATCCAACTATCTTAGGTTGTTTGAATTAAAACCATCCTATAGCTTTCATAAATCAAGAGATTTTCAAAGAAAATACTAAAAATTCTAAAAATTTTCAAAACACCTAATTCACTTTCCTTTTAGGTGTAGGTTGTCTTGTCCTAAAAATTAATTGTTCAAAAAATGATAATAAATATGAAATCATGTTAAAAAATAGTAACAAAACATATAAGAGTGGAGCTTTTATAATTTTATCTTTGTCACTGCTATTTTCTTGAATAATAGTATGAGAACAGTGCCACTATAATTTCAAAAGCCATGCTAAATCACCTCTAATGTTCGTCTACAGTTTTGCTCATTTGAAGAAAGAAAATATAATAACGAAAGTAGAAAGGTGTAGAAGAGAAAAAAAAAGATTAAATAGAGAATAAAAAAAATGAAAAAGAGAAAAGTTAAGAGAGTTTTACTCTTACTTAACTTTTTATCAACATCTTTGGATGACTCTTTAGTTATATTTTATTTTTATAAAATGTGCAAAAGTGGCGGACAATTTAAAATCCAGTGATGCTTAATGTATCATAAGCTAAAATGACTTTTATTATACACTAAAAAAAGGAAAGAAACAAAAATTAAATAAAAAATATGTAAGTCCCAGATTTCACATTTTACTCATTAAACATTTAAAGAATGTTTCTAAAAATTTCTTATTTTTTGAGGGTTAAATCCAGGTATTTAATATTTTTGGTTACAATTCGTTATATACTCATAAAAATACATATAGTTACATATTTTTACAATTTTTGAAAAAAATCATACTTTTTGTAACTTTTTATTGAATCCCAACTTTTACATAAAAATAAAAAAAAATTGAAGAAATTTTTATATGTAAATTTAACTGATGAATTGTAACATTTTATATATTTATTATATGCAAAATCTATAAAAAAAATTATAAGATTATATATATAATGACAAATTTTATATTAAAATTTTATTAAAACTTACAAAATCTCCAAATACATAACAAACTATTATTCTAATGCTTTTTATTGACAAATATACTTACTATATGAAACAAAATACAAAGGTTGAATTCAAGACACGTAATTAGCATTCGACAATAGTTAAACTCAAAATCTCAACTGTTTAGCCTATGAAGTACTCAAAGCCAATATGATCTCCTTTTTTTTTTTTTAATTTATTTGCCACTATTTCTTATGATGGACCTATTCAAACTCAATTTTCCAAGTCCAACAAACGGAACGACTTTGAAGATAATATGCCAAACACCATGGAGTAGTTGTATTATCTACAACAAAATGCTCTTCTTCTTCTTCTACTACTTTTGAGATTTATTTGCCACTATTTCTTATGATGGACCTATTCAAACTCAAAATTTTCAAAGTCCAACAAATGGAAAGACTTGGAAGAAGATACGCCAAACACCATGGAGTACTTTTATTATATACAACGAAAAGGGGTAATTGGAGCATCATCCAACGAGTTTGTTTTCAGTCTTTTCTTGTGATTGTTGATTTCTTGTTGTTTTTCAAAGTCACCTTGCTCCCGTGCTCACCGGTACACACATTCTAGTATAAGCCATTAAATGATTTTTTTTTATCTGACTTTGATTTAACATTATTAAAATATTATTATATAAGAATTTACAATTTTATCCTTCAAAAGTACAAAATGTTAATGTTATAACTTAATTATAAAAAATTACAACATAAAAATTTTGCAACTGCTTGTAGAAATATTACAATATTTTTCAAAAAGGTTACAAGTAAAATTTAACTGTAAAAATTCTCTTAATGCTGCAAATTTTACAATTCACACAAATTTTTAAAGATATACAACTAATGTTTTAAAAACCAAACCAGGTAACAAATCAAAAAATTCATTAAATCATAGTTTAATTAGTCCAACAGATTAAATCAATAGTCAAATTGAATAATGTCAGAAATAAAAATTTAAATAAACTATCAAAAATATTAAATAGTAGCTAACTTAAATGTAATTATTAGTTCATAATTTATAAAAACGATAAATGACCAAAAAAGTGAAACAAACTATTGATATTTTAGTCAATCGGATGTAATTTTTTTTGGTTACTTAAACTACAAAAAGTCACACAATTTTTTACGGATTTTTTCATTAGAAATGCAATTAAAATTGAAAATGTTGTTGATTACCAACTGCCATTATTTGGTACAAATATCTGAACATTAAAATCTATCAAAAATTTCATCAAATAATGGGCACGAATTGTAAAAAATTTTGCTCATTATTTCTGACGAAACTTAATGTATAATGAATTTTTGATGAAAAAATATATCCAAAAGTTGAAAAACTTTTAAACCATTAGGTGCGCAATCTACCATCCATTTTTCTTTTCTTCTACTTCTTGTGTTGAAATAGAGTTTTTTCTTACTTTCCTATCTTGATTCTTGCACTTTTAAGGTATTTTTTTTTATAAATTTAAACCTATTAAATTGTTCTAACTATTTTGTTTTACATTTTTACTAGTTATTTTTTTTAATTATTACATGTTTCATGATTTAATTGACCTTTCTTTTTTTGCTTTATTTAGTTTGGTGCTTTAGTTTGTGTACAAGTATTTTTGCCATTTTTCTTACTTAGACACTAAGGGTAGTTATATTTTTAATTATTAGTTGATCAATTATTGACAATTTCTTATGTTTTAGGAGTTAATTTTAAATTATTAGTTGTATTTTCTTGTATTTTTGAATTATGATTGACTACTTATATATATTAAATTATATTAAGGAATTATATATGGTTTGAGTTAGATTCTACAGAATTAAGTAGATGGAGGATATATTCAATAGTGTTGTTGATATTACTCTAGGAATTATGTATATTTTGAGTTAGAATCTATTTTTATTCTAGAAATTATATATAATTTGATTTTGTTAATTTTTGAAATTAGTAACTGTCATGTAGATATTAATTATCAAATTCGAAAATAGATTTAGTTATTGTTTATTTTTTACTAAGCATGACAAAATATAATAATGGAACTATTTACTAAATATGAACATTTCATAGATAGTTTCTCCTATATTTTTCTATAAACATTTTGTAATTTTCTCTTTTTTCAATTAACTTTGAAAAATAGAATATGAAAATTCTAGAGCATCATAGGTGGATGTATGATAAACTTCTTTCAAGACATAGTGAGTATAAGACAGATTTTCTCAATGGGGTAGAAGATTTTATCTATATTGCAAAAACTTAGCCAATTTATTTACGTGATGGTCGGGTAAGGTGTCCAAGCTCTAAACATAAATGTAGAAAATTTTTACCTCCTAATGAAGTTAGGGTTGATTTGTATAGATTTGGATTTAAATAGGATTACTGGTGGTGGATTGGTCATGGTGAGGAGAGATCTATAGAAAAGGGAGAGTCTTCTAGTGATGTGACATGGGATTTGCATGATACAAGTAATAGGTATAAGAACATAGTGTTGGATGATGGTTGTCTAGACATTGCAACCCACTTTGAATGCAATGTAGAAAAGCCTCCAAATAAGGACACCTAGAAGTTTTATGAAATGTTAAAAGCTATACATCAGCCATAATGGACTAGTTATACTAGCTATTTAGAGTTGTCATTAGTAGTAAGAATGTTAAGAATAAAATCTGACTTCAACTTACTACAAATTTTCTTTGATTAGATTATGCAACTTATCACTAAGACAAACTTGTTTAATAATGTTGTTTCTCATAACTTCTATGAAATAAAGAAGTTAGTAAAGAAGTTAGAATTGGGATATCAAAAAATAGGCTATTGTATGAAAGTGTGTATATTGTTCTATAAGGAGGCTAGATTTGATAGAGAATGTAGAATTTGTGCATGGTTTGCCTCTGTATAAGGAATGGAGGATAGGTCAGAATAATAAAGAAGCACCCTTCAAGAGAATGCATTATCTACCATTAACTCAAAGGTTGCAAAGGTCATATGTTTCATTAAAGTCAACTCCTCGTATGAGATGGCATCAGTAGAATCGAAGAGAGATAGGCATGCTATGTCCTCCTTCAAATGGAAAAGCTTGGGAACAATTTAGCCAAAAGTAGTCAAAGTTTGCAACTAATCGGTACATCCACCAAGTCATAGTCATTAAAGGCCAAAAGGATTTCTTGATACTAATAAAAAATTGAATGAACCACTAAGATTGTAAGTCTAAGCAATTCCCTCAGCACCAGTACAATATATGTGTGGAAAAGCTAAGCAAGAAATCCAATGGAGACTCAGGCGATTGAATGACCATCAAAAAAGGAAAGTAAGCACCAAAGCTAAAATATCTTAGAATCATGAGAAATTGGCCAAAAAATTTAAGCAAAAGGCCTATTAGAGGCTTATTCAAATGAAGAACTTGTTAATGCCAAAAAAACAAGTCAATCAACAAGGTAAAGAAAAGCCCCATTGGAGGTGCTCATATAGAGAGAAGTGATCAATAAAAGATAAATTGGGAAATACCATACAAGAAAAAAGAAAAAAAATCATAGATTCATAAGCTTATAGGCCTATTCAATACAAAAAAAAATTGATTAATTACAACAAACAGGGTGAAAGGGTAACAATAAAAACATATGGTAGACACCTACTCGTTGGGTAAGGCTACAAGAATTTCCATCGGAGTCTTATCCCTACCATCTTGGAAAGATTAAGTGAAATGTAAAGATTGAAGTGATGGCCTCTACAAACCCATCATAGAACATAGGATAACTAAGGTCTTCAGCCTTGGTAATAATGGCCTTGAATTTCCTCTTACTCACTTTCTAGTCTTCCCACTTAGCCTCTAGTTCTTATGCCTTCAAGGATAACTGCTCTGCTATATCCTTACTTTCTATGTGTAGGGCATCTTACTCTTTAATAAGTTTAACAATATGATTAGTCAGATTGTCCCAATTGGCTACCTCCTTAGATTTGGCCTTAATTTACTTTTTTAGCCCTTCCACCATGTTACAATTGGTTTTTCCCAATTCCTTCTTGGTCTACGCAAACGATAGCATGGTGGCTGAAAGGGGCAACCAAACAAATAATTTGAGCTAGTAAAGATTTTAATAGGCATAGGGGACTATGATCCAGTATGAAGTCTTTTTGACAACTATTGGAACTGGCCAAAGCAAATACTAAACCACCAAAGCTAGCAAATAGGATGAGTTCAAGTCATGTCCATAGAGATTAGTGATCTATTTTATGTGTGTGATACTATGGAATAGGTGGTTGGCTACCTAGTTACAAATAAGAATTGACTGAAGTAGATTGCATGCAAAGCAAAATAGAATTAGCAATAAAGGAAATTTAGATGCAGGAAGGTTCAATCTAAGGAGCTCTTGCTACCAGTTCATTGATCAATCATTGACTCTATTGTTTCAATCCCATTTTAATAGCCTAGCCAAGATATTAATTAAGTCTAGCACCTAATTCATTCTTGTTAATTTCTTTCTAAACTAGCCAACCAAGTATAGCACCTAATTGGCTCTTATTATTAAATCAATTGAAGTCTAATACTTCAACTAATTTATTAATAGCTTGAAGTTCTAAAAAGATTGGGTCTAATTGATTGAATTACCTTAAGAACAATTCAATTAACCACCCTTAATTCCTTAGGAAGATTAACTCACTTGAGTAGCAAATCAACCACTGTTGCTACATCAACCAAACAACCACTAACAACCATAAGTTGCCATGAAAATTTTGCTAGCATTAGATCACAATGTGTAATTAATTGATGGATCCTATTAACTGATTATCCAATGCAATTTTATGTAGTAAAAATATGGGAATCAAAGTAGGAATGAATTGAAATTAAGATCAAGTCTCACCATTAAGAAAAAATTGGTGCAAAAATTCCCATAGATTGAGATGAGAATTTAGTTATACATTAATAGAAAGCATAATGCAAAATTAAAAAGGGAAAGAGTAAACCAAATTATAGATGGAGTCTTGCCCTAGCAAAGCTTCTCTTCTCTAAAAGTTAATGGCAATACAAAAATGAGCGTAAAGATATTACAAGAGAGGTTCTTCTAACTACTTATAGGATTAGTACACTACCTCTTAGTTAGGTTGTGGTCTAGGGTTGGAAGGAGGCCTATTTGGATGTGACACTCTTCAAATGAAATCTAAGTCTATCAACTATCTTTCCAATGACCTTAACCTTGCATTAAAACTTGATCTGTAGCTTAAGTTATGGGCTAAACCCCAAAATAACTTTTCAGAGTAGTTTAACCCATAACAAATTTAATCACTTAAGTTCACAGCCATATAATTAAATCAAAGTATAGGCAAAGTATTTGAACTAGGCTAGGAACACCTCATATCAATTAAATCAAAGTATAGGCAAAGTATTTGAGCTCCACTTATGATGAAAACACTGGGATGGGTTCTGGGTAGCTACACTATACTCTCCTCCAGATTTTGGGCTTTCTTTCACCACCAAAGTATTTGAACTAGGCTATGAACACCTCATATCAATTTTGGATCTTTCTTTAAGCTTACCAAGGACATAAGAATCACCCAAAACTAAGGCCTAGAACACCAAATATGCCTAAAAACATGAAATAATCTAAAACTGTGTAAATTTAGCAAATAAATTCAATTAAGCACAAAAGTTTAGCAAACCACAAAACCAATCCCAAGTATCCAATTAAGCACTTAAACATGACAAAAGACCAAGCATAAAGCAATATAAATTATGAATAAATTGTGTTCATCAAATTCACCTATACTTAGCTCATGCACATTCGTGAGCAAGTCCCCAAAACAAAACCACACTAAACTCAAAATAAAGACTCGAACATTAAACTTTTTCAATGATGATGAGAATGGAAAACCAAAAGCAAGGAAACAACCAAGATTTCAGGGTACATAACATCTCATGAAGTACATTCTTGATCACTCAAAACTCAAATCCAACTAGCAAAACAATTTCATTCAAAAGATAAGTAGATCACTTTCGTAGATCTCATAAGTTAAGCAATCCATACAACTCTCTCTATGTTTAAAATGGGAAAGTGTTTCACTACTCAAATCACATGTAGAGCATAAATCATAAGGACTTCATAAAGGTTGTAATGTGACCAAGGGAAAAGTGGAGGAAAGGAATGATATGGATATGGAAATGCAAAATTAAAGAGATTAATAGAGCATTGTAGCATAGATCTAAACAAGCAAAGGAGCAATTGAAAATCAGAATCTAGATCAGAAGTTTCACATTCTTTGCTTCTTTTTTTCTCTTTTCTTTTCTTGACTTTTGAACTTTTTATTTTTTTTCACTTTATTTTATTTTTAGCTTTCTTTTTTTAATTTTCTTGCAAATTCATTTTTTCTTTCTTTCAATTTCTTTTTTTTTTGTACTTGCATGGACCTCTTTTTTTCTTCAGTTATTTTATTTTATTTTCTTTTCTTGACCTTTGAAATGAATCACAATTACCTTTTTACCAAACAATTAGCACACCCCTACACTTGTTCAAGAACCTATCCCATTAATAAATCAAATGCTTTACTAATCCCTAAGGTTAGGAAAATGTAAAGAAATTTGAGGCTTGGCTTTCTAATGGGCAACATAATAAGAAAAAGATCAATTAGGCTCAAAGGACTCAACAATGGTACATAACAAGGTAGGCTAAAAAGGGCAAAAATAGTTCAATCAAAGAATGCTTTAATCATTTTTATGCATGCATGTATCAATGTAATCTGAAAAAAAAAATTCAAAACAAGTTCTAGAGCAATAATAGAAGAGGAATCTAATAAAAATAATCAATGACGGCTCAAAATCTCATAAGTTATATATCTATCAAAATAATCCACAAACATTTCAAAATAACACCTTAAAAAACAAAAATAGAATTTTTTTTCTTTTTTCTAGAATTTTTTTCACATAATTAAAGTAAAACAAAGATAAAATACACAACAAAACAATCCTAAATCTCTCCCACACACTTCAATTTTACTTTGTCCTCAATGGAAGCAACAAAATAACAACAAATCATGGATAATTAAAATAAAAAAGGTAGGAAAAGAGAGTAAATGCTTGGGTTGCCTCCCAAGAAGGATACTTGTTTAATGTCATTGGCTTGATAATCCCTTGGTTCTTTCCTCAACCATCATCAACATAAACTGGCTCCCCCAGGTCCACTTCCTCTCTTTCATGCTCTTGGAAGTTTTCAAAGAATGGCTTGAGCTTATGCCCATTGACCTTGAACACCTTGTTGGTTATTAAACTTTTGATTTTAACTGCACCACAAGGAAACACATTAGTAACAAGAAAGGGTCCAATACAATAGGAGTGCAACTGACTAAGCCTCAATTGGAATCTTGAATTGTAGAGTAAAACTTTTTGCCCAATTACGAATTGTTTCCTAGCAATCCTCCTTTCATGAAATGCCTTTGTCTTCTCTTTTTAGATGCATGAATTCTCATAAGACTCAAGCTAAATCTCCTCTAATTCTTGCAATTGCAGCTTCATTTGCTCACTTGCTTCATCCATCCTAATGTTACAACTTTTCATAGCCCAAAAAGTTCTATGTTGTATCTCCATAAAAAGGTAACATGCGTTGCCAAAAACCAACTTGTGAGGAGATATTCCAATAGGTGAAGTTCTGTACGCCCACAATGCAATGTCCAATCTTAGGCTCCAATCCTTTCTACTTGGCATCGTTATTTTCTCTAAGATGGACTTGATTTCACTATTAGATATTTTAGCTTGTCCATTTCCTTGAGAGGTGTCTCATGGAAGACTCCACATTTTCTAAATAATGCCTCAATTGTTCTATTGCAAAAATGAATCCCTTGGTCACTCACTAAAGCCTTGGGAATGCTAAATCTGCTAAAAAATATTAGACTTAACAAAACCCACAACAACTTTAGAATCATTAGATATGGTGGCTTTTGCTTCCACTTACTTTGAAACATAACCCACAGTAAGCAAAATATAAAGGAAACCACAAGATGAAGGGAATGGTCCTATGAAATCAATGTCCCACACATAGAAAATCTCATGTACAATAATAGTGGTTTGCAACATCTCAATTCTATGGGACAAACTACCCATTCTTTGACATTGCTTATAACACTTGCAAAACTCATATCCACCATGAAATAAAGTAGGCCAATAAAAACCATAACCTAAAAGTTTTCTAGCTATTCTTTGGGGTCTAAAATGTCCACCCTAAGCTTAAACATGGCCAAAGGAAAGAATAGACTAAAATTGAAAATCATGCATAAATCTTCTAATAATCCGATCATTACTATCTCCACAAGTAAGGATCATTCTACACAAAATAATTAGCATCAATTTGAGTTTCTCTTTCTTAGGTCTACTCAAATTAGTAGGTAATGTCTTAGTAACTAAATAATTCACTTAATCAATATACCAAGGAACATTACCTTGCAGGTTGAAATATTGCTCACTAGGGAAAGAATCATAAAGAGGTAATGGATCTTCCTCTTTTATTGGCCTGCTCAAGTGAACTATGACAAGGTACTCCACTCCTTTCTTATCCTTGATCTAAAGGTCAAACTCTTACAGCGAGAGGATCCATATGATCAATCTTGGCTTTGCATCTTTGTTAGCGAGCAAATACTTTAAAGCCCATATGGTCAGAAAATGCAACAACTTTAGATCCAAGCAAATAAGAGTGAAAATTTTCTAATGTAAACATTACAACTAAAAGCATTTTCCTAATGTGGAATAGTTGCATTGGGCTAAATCAAGAGTCCTAGAAGCATAATGAATCAAGTGAACTTGCTTACCAACTTATTACCTTAAAATTTCTACCCAAGCAAAGTTGCTTGCACCACACATGATCTCAAAAGGTGACTCCCAATTGGGAGGCTGAATGATAGGTGTAAATGTCAATGCAGTCTTTAACTTGTCAAAAGTCTCCTCACATGCATGGCCGAAATCAATGGAACCTCTCTTTGTTGTAACTTGGACAAAGGCAAGGCTATCTTGGAGAAATCCTTAATAAATCTTTTCTAAAAGCCTATATGACTAAGAAAGAAATGCATTTCCTGCACACATATGGGGTATGGTAAGCTCAAAATTAAATCAAATTTTGCCTTATTAACCTCTGTGGCTCTACTTGACATCATATGTCTTAAAACTATCCCTTGCTCAACCATAAAATGACATTTTTCAAAATTGAGAAGAAGATTTGTCTTTATGTAATGCCTAAACACATGAGTTAATTTCCCTAAGCATGCATCAAATAGATCACCATAAATAGAAAAAGCATCCATGAATACTTCTACACAATGCTACCAAAAATCTAAAAAAAAAAATGCTCTCCATGCACCTTGAAAGATGTCAGGTGCATTGCAAAGGCCAAAAGGCGTCCTCCTACAGGCAAATGTTTCAAAAGGGCAGATGAAGATGGTCTTCTCTTAGTCTTTTGGTATAATGGTAATCTAAAAGTGTCCTATACACCCATCCAAGAAGCAGTAATGGGATTTTCTAGCCAACCTCTTAGGCATTTGATCAACAAAGGGTAAAAGGTAGTGATCCATTATTGTGGAAGCATTTAACTTGTGGTAATCAATGCATACATGCCAACATCTTGATTTTTCTCCACTATAATCCCTGATTTCTTTAGCACTACTTGAATAAGGCTAACCCATTTGTTATTTGAAATTAGGCAGATAATTCTAGCATCTAAGAGTTTTAGGATCTCTTTCTTGACCATTTCCATCATGAAGGGGCCATCTTATTGCTAACTTGTGGTCTTTCAACACTCTAATCAAATTTTACTTTTATTTTACTATTAGGCTTTTGACTAGTATGACTGGAAGGCAACAACTTGGGTGACGGAGGATGAAAAGTCTACAATTCTAGTTTCAGCTGCAATACGACTTTGCTACTCCCATAATTTCTTCCATTTTTGCTTCTAATTCAGCAAGGTTGGTTAAGTCAAATACATACTATACTAAGAGATCAAACACATCAAGTGCAAAGAAGGAATAATCATCATTAATAGCAGGGTATTCAAAATGCCACCATTATTCCATGTGTAATATGCCAGCATAAACATCTATTTTTGTTCTAGAAGATTTCAGAAAAGGTCCCCATAAAATGATAAGGGATGAATGTCGAGTTGAGGGATCATCAACCATATTTAGAATATAAAAATCTATCCAAAAAATGAAGCTATTCACCTTTACCAAAACATCCTCAACAATTCTCTCAGGGTAAGAGTTAGGCCTATTTGCTAGTTTAATTATGATATCAACTTCTTTTAATGGTCCTAAATTCCAAGATGCATAGATGGAAATAGGCATGACATTAATGGATGCATCTAAATCTAGCATGGCATGTTCATATCTAGTCTTTCCAATGATATATGGAATGGTAAAGGTACCTGTATCCTTGCATTTTTTGGGTATTTTCTTTGAATGATAGCAAAAACAATTTCTACTATGCTAATTTTTTCCATTACCTTTTAATTTCCTTCTAGTGGTGTACAGCCTCTTGAGGAACTTGGCATACCTTAGAATCTGGTTGATCACATCAAACAAGAGAATATTCACTTCAACTCTCTTGAAAGTCTATAGGATGCCTTTGTCTTGGTCCTCTTTCTTCTACTTTTCAAGTCTGCTTGGAAAGGGAGGAGGTGGACATATTGGTTGAACGTTCATTGTTAGTTCAGAAATCTCTACCTCTTTTTGGCCTGAAACTAGTTGTTTGTCTCTTGTTTCTACTTCCTTGCCACTCCTTAATAGAATAACGCATGCATTTTCCCCATGGTTCATCACTATTTAGGAAGGTAGTTTGCTTATAGCAACTTGATTTTCTAGGTTGGTTATCCTAGCATCCATTATCTGTAATCTGTTGTTGATAGTGTTAATATCCTATTTTTTCTACTAAATCTCTCCTCTAATTTCTTATTGAAATTGTAGCTTCTATTAAGCCATATGTTTCATCAAGTCAACTAAAGCTTGATTTGATACTAAGTCATAGTTCTGTTGTTTTATGGGTTAGTTCTAGCTTGGCTATTGTATCTGATATGAAGGTTGCCAATAGGAGCTTTGCTATCCAACTTTTGCCATATCTCAAGTTGGATAATCTCTCCAACCAAGGTTATAGGTGTTGGGGTAGGGGTTATATGCTTGTTCGATTTGGTTTAGGAATCTTCTACAATTTTCTAGAAATCTCCCCCTGGCTTAGACCTACTAGAAGAGGCATCTTCTTGGAAAAAATTTAGATAGGTCTTAGTGTTATGTCCAAAGAGTGGAGCAGATACCATACAATTGTGCCTTATGTTTCTATCCCATGAGTTGCTTAACCATATAAGTGAGGTTTGTCATATGCCTATCTAAGTTAGATGTATGAAGCTCATTAACTCTCCCCATGGCATAGTTTGATATGTTACCAAACTACTATGAGTTTACAACTATGTTGGATGTTAGCACCCTTATAGCATCAGGGGTCTTGTCCACTAAGGCTCCTCCATTTGCTACATCAATCATGCTTCTATCCATTTGGAGGAGGCCTTTAAGAGATGTTAGATGAGGAGTTGGTCATAGATTTGGTGATAGAGGTAGCTTGTACATAGCCTCTTGAATCTCTCTTAGTACTCATACAAGGTCTCCCTAGACTGTTGCCTGATGTTGCAAATCTCCTTCCTGATATTGGCAACTCTATAAGCAATGAAGTATCTCTTAAGGAAGAGTTAGGTCATCTCATGCCATATGTTAATAGAGCCTATAGAGAGATAATGGAGCTAATCCTTTGCTGAATTAGCCAGAGAGAAGGGAAAGGCTCTCAACTTTATCTACTTCTTTGAAATGCCTTGGAACTTCATGGTTGAGCAAACTGCATGGAATTCCTTCAAGTGTTTGTGAGGATCTTCCTTCTCCCAAGTCCATGAAATGTAGGCAATAGGTGGATTAGACTAGGCTTAAATTCAAATGCAGCCTCAATTTTAGGATAATTAATGTATAAGGGCTATTGGTTAAGATCAAGGGCTACTAACTCCTTCAAAGTTTAGTCATGAAATTTCATGGTCTCTATGCTAGAATAAGGAAAGGAACTTGCAAAAAAACAAGTCTACTGCAGTACCTAAGCTTAGAAAGGAAGGTACAAAAGCTGGTGTTGTTTCAAGGTCCTAAACTAGGCTAGATTGATGCCAGCATACTCTTCTCAATTTCTTCAAAGTTCTCTCAATCTCTAGATCACATATTAGCTCAAAAAATATGAGAGGATTGAGTCATGCATAAGAAATCTTAGTAGATGATCAAAATCCACATGAATTGAATTAGGAAAAATAAGAAAATAATTTAAAAAATACTAAAAAAATTGGAAAAGCTATAGAAGATGAAAGAATTTGGCAAAAAGAGGGGAGGGATTATAAATAAATTTTTCTTAGAAGACCTAAAAATGGTAACCTATCAAATTTGAGCTTCTAACTCCATAGAAAATTTTAGCACCCAATCCTATCAGAAAAACTATGAAAACTAGGCAAAAACAACAGGAAAATAGGGGAGATAAGGGTTGAATTTAAATCCTAATACTAATGTTGATATCCTAATATTGTATGTGATTGAAAATACACAAAAATAAATCAGCCAACCCCTGGCAATTGTGCCAAACTTTGATGGTTGCTAGAACCAGCCAAAAATAGTACTGACCCACCAAAGCTAGCACCAAGATTGAGTCCAGGTCATATCCATAGGGACTAGTGATCTATTTTCCATGTGTGATAGTATGGAATAAAGGGTTGGATACCTAATTACAAATAAGAATTAACTCAAACAGGTTGCATGCAAAGGAAAATAAAATTAGCAATAAAGAGAATTTAAATGTAGGAAGGCTCAAACTAAGGGGCTCTTAAAACTAATTTATTAACCAGTCATTGAATCTATTGTTTCACTCCCATTTTTACCACCATGCCAATGAATTAATTAAGCCTAGCACCTAATTAATCCTTATTAATTTCCTTTTAAACTTGCCAACCAAGCCTATCACCTAATTGGCACTTACTATTAAAATAATTGAAGAGCAACACTTTAACTAATTTATCAATGGCTTGAAGTTCTAAAAAAATTAGGTTTAATTAATTGAATTACCCTAGTAGCAATCCAACTAACCACCCTTAATTCCCTAGGAAGATTGACTCACCCTAATAGTAAATCAACCCCTATTGTAACATCAACCAAACAACCATTAACAACTATAAGTTGTGATGGAAATTTGGCTAGCATTAGATCATAATGAGTAATTAATTAATAGGTCCTATTAACTAATGTTTCAAAAAAATTGTATACGGTAAAATCAAGGAATCAAATAAGGAATAAATTGAAATAAAGATCAAGTTTCACAATTAAGAAAGAATTGGTGCAAAAATTCTCTTAGATTTAGATGACAATTTTGTTACATATTAATGGAAAGTAAAATGCAAAATTAAAACGGGAAAGAATAAACCTAACTATAGATGGAGTATTACCCGAGCAAAGCTCCTCTCCTCTAAAAGTTAGAGATAATACAGAAATGAGTGTAAAGATATTACAAGAGAGGTTCAACCAACTACTTATATGCTTAATGCACTGCCTCTTAGTTATGATGCAATTTAGGGTTGGAAGGACGCTCAATTGGACGTGACACTCTCTCAATGAAATGTAAGTCTATCACTCAGATTTCCAATGGCCTAAAACTTGCATTAAAACTTAGGCTCTATCTCAAGTTTTGGGCAAAGACCAACATAGCTTTTTAGGGCAGTCTAACTAGTAATAGATTGAAACACTCAAGTTCACACCCATGTAATTATGTCAAAATGGTGTATTTTTCCCCTAAGCCCTTTATGAAAGTTATTTGGGTGGATCTTAACTATTGCCTATATTTGAACTGAAATGATTTTTGGAGCTCCAATTATGATGAAAACACTAGAATTGGTTCTAGGTCATAGTATTGCACTCTATTTCAGCTTATGGACTTTGTTTCACCTCCAAAGTGTTGAAACTAGGCTAAGGACTCTACATATAATTTCTAGATTATTAGCCTTGTGGCTACACAATCTAATTTGATGTTAACAAATAACAAATATTTAAGATTGATAGCATAAGACAACATAACCTATACATTCTATTTCGAATACAAATATTTCAACTTTATTATCTAACAATTTACTTTGATGTTTTATTCTTATTGTTTTTAAGATTATGCATCAAAGTTAGTGATTCAAAAGATCAACATTTAAGATTAGGATTTATTTTATTTTTTAGATCTTTTGTAAATGAATCTTAAAGTGATTTTTGATTCAGATATTTTCTTTTAAAATGGTGAATAAGAAAAATATGAAATAAGCACTTAAAGTAACTTTTAAAATTAGATTTTATAAAAAAGATTTTTCACTACATGAATCGATTCACTAATCAATTCACAAGTTAAAGTTTTCTAAAAAATGATTTTTATTGATAGTTAGGATTATGATCAGAATCAATTCACAAATTGATTCACAAACTACTTTTAAAACTTTTCAAATTGATTCATTAATGAAAAATAGTTGTAACCACTCTAAATTGATTCTAGAATCGATTCACCAATTGAAAGTTAGTTATTTTGTTAGAGTCAGTTACATTAGTTATAAATATCATAACTACTTCTGATTTTTATATCAGTTTTACACTTTTTCTATCTTCCTCAAGTGCAAAATTTTTTGAAGATTGTGCTTCACAAGATTATCATCTTCTTGAAATTCTTTTGTAGTTCCCAAGGCTCCTGAATCAAAGATACAGCAAATTCATCTTAGATAGTTTGATAATTTTCTTTCAAACAAATTAGTATTGTATCATTTATCTTACTTTATTTTTCTTTTTGATTTCTAGGGATTTAGAAATCTTGTTTTAGGTCTGCAAGAGCCTATTAATTTCTTATTTTTTAGATCAGGTGCGGAAGAACCTGTAGAAATTCTTCTAGGTTGTTAAAATCCCTATAATTCTTATGTAATCTTTTGTATACATACTAGCAGTTCAGGAGCTTGGTAATCCTAATGTTTTTTATTTTAATTGAAAAGGTGATCCAATTAAGGATTATCCAAGTGGAGTAGACTTCATTTGCAATTTCAAGTGAAGTTGAACTACTTTAAGAATTGGGGTGTTGACTACCTTTTATCTTGCTTTTTCACATTTCATTACTCCACAACATCTATTCAATATTGTTGTATACTAAAACTAGCCTCGCGAGGATGAGTCCCCGAGGAAACAAAGACCAGTTCTCACACCTCAACGAAAAGCTTTCGGGAAGATTCGCTCAGACTAGCAGAGAGTAGCAACGATAAAATAATTCCAAGCACCAAGCCCTGCTTCGCTCATCGTTGTGCAACGACACCACGAGGCACATTTTGTGAAGCAGTATCCCAGCAATACCACGACCCAATGAGAAGAGTTCGGGATTGGTTCGATAAAGTTGTTGGTCATCTTGCTCATGCCTGCTTCCTTGCTATAGTGACCCCCGCAACGTCCCCGAAGCCAGGAACTCCCGCTCGGATGCCCAAGTATCTTGCTTGACATGGCAATGGTTATAAGCCTACAACCAGCCCAAGGGGCCGACCTCCACAGCTTATATGCTGCAAGCAGTCGGATTGTAGTCTTTTCACTATCCTTTCTCATCTATTTGATGTAATACAACTGTAGCTTGTAATAATGCATGAAGCTCCTCCTTCCCTTATAAATAGGATGGCATTGTTAATAGGGGAGGAGGCTAATCCTTGTAAGCAAAAACTCTACCAAGTTACAATAATAAAATCTTTGACGTGGACATAGAGTCCGGTACCACCCGGAATTAGCCGAACCACGTTAAAAACAACCACCTTTCTTCCTTTCAGTTCACCCTTCATTACACTTCAGAAGTGGCATTGATTCTCGAAACTCACATCCTGTTGACTGAAGTTTGAGTCTCTCGTACGAATCAAATTTCACCGTTAACATTTTTGGCACCGTCTGTGGGGATCATCTGCTCTTTGAAGTCTCCACTGCCATTCAACAATGGCCAAAGGAAGAACAACCCAGAGTTCTATAGCCCCAGCTTCTCAACAACATGTTGTGCCTGAAATGCAAGAGGTGTAGACGCCTGATCAATCTTGATCAGCTCTAGAAAATACAGTCAAAGAGTTAGCTGAAACTATTAAAGCACTTGCCCAGGCGCAAGCACAAAATGCCCAAAGACAAGAAGAGAACATGGCACAACTCCAACAGCTTCGAGAAGAAGCTCAGAGAGAAGTCTGCAACGATCATGATAGCCAGCGACTGGAGGGCTCGCAAGGTGCAGAAAGCTCTATCTCTCAGCATGAAAGCCAACACCTAGCAATAAACGAAGTTCTACAAAGGCTGAAGTTGCTTGAAGTGCGCCCACAGCCTCAGGATAATCAGACGTGCTATAAGGAGACCTCACCATTCTCTGTGCAGATCAAGAATCAACCTCTCCCGCAGAAACTCAAAGTGCCTGCTATCCCGCTATATGAAGGGAACAACGACCCAAACGATCACCTGGATGCGTTCAACATTCAATGGCCCTCCAGACAATTGAAGCCCTGATGAAGTGCCACGTCTTTCCTACCACGTTAGGGGCAGCACCTCGTGCTTCGCTTAGATGCCTCCCCGCGCACAATATTGGCAGCTGTGAGGATTGCTAGAGGAAATTTGTTGGCTAGTTCCAAGTGCTAAAGAGACAACTTGTACCTCCTTGCCATCTTGCAATGATCTTCTAGCGTAAGGACGAGTCACTCAAAGATTATATACCCCGGTTCAGACACTAGGCCAATTCCGTGGAAAACCCCTCAGAGGAAAGCATTTTGACAGCCATCTCAGTAGCACATCGCAAATACGACAAACTATACAAAAGCCTCTACAAGTCCCCTACTCGAGATCTCGCTGAATTCTATGATCAGGCAACCAAACAAATAAGGTGGGAAGAAACCTTCAAAACAGAGGATCCCAATCATAAAGGGGGCCATAGCAGCCCCTCTGTGAGTAAAAAGAGAGGTAGCGATAGTTTTGATAACCCCACTCCTCATCTCGTGAAGAAGTCAAAACCTCAGTGGCCCAGAGATCGCTTCGAGAGCTATAGTATCCTGACAGATGCATAGGATAGAATCTTTGCCGTAGAAAGGCATAATGAGGACTTTGGAAAGCCTCGGCCGATGAGGACACCCGCTAAGCCCAGAGATCAGAATAGATTTTATGCTTATCACAACGAGGCTGGTCACACCACCTCAGAATGCCATGCGCTAAAAAATGTCATTGAAGGCCTCATCAGAAGAGGTTACTCACAGGATTATGTAGTAGGATCATCTGGGCAGCGCGCTCAACAGGCCTAGCGAGTAGTCACCCTAGAGCCTGAGCCCTCCATTAGAACCATATTCTAACCTTATAATGGTCGTTTGCTAATTTGTACCAATTATGGTATTTCAAAATTAATGCAAGTTGTCAAACACCATTAGGATAAAGTTTTCTCTCTGCCTTAGCATTCTCACTACAGTGAATGGTTCTCACCTCACTATAGCATCCATCCCAGCAACCGATTTTTCACCTTGCTACAATGCACAAACTTGCTACAGTGAACAATTTTTCACCTCACTACAGCGCAAAATAGACAAACTCACTACAGCGAATGATTTTCACCTCGCTATAGCACAAAACACACAAACTCGCTACAATGAATGATTTTCACCTCTCTACAGCGCAAACAAACAAAACTTTAATGAATGGTTTTTACCTCGCCTTAATGAAAAACAAAACTTCGGTGAATAGTTTTCACCTCGCCTTAACGAAAAACAAAACTTCAGCGAATGGTTTTCACCTCGCCTCAATGGAAAATAAAACTTCAGCGAATGGTTTTCACCTCACCTTAATGAAAAACAAAACTTCGACGAATGGTTTTCACCTCGCTACAAAAATAAAAACAAAACAAAACCAAGGGTGAGACGGCCCTTGAGCCTACCTCTCAAATACGAAAATCAAAAAGTGGTTATCACCTTGCCATTATCAAGATAAAATCATCACCACCTACAGCTCTCATGCAGATGAATTCCTCACAGTTTTCATGCAGATAAATTCCCGCAGCTTACATACAGACAAGTTTCTCACAGCTTTCATGCGATGAAGTTCTTGTGATTTTTATTGGGACATGCCTTTTGCATCTCAAGCAAAGTCTCTCAAGCGCAGTTCACTCACGATCTTTCTCTCGCATTAAGCTGAGCAATCAGAGAAATAAAGACAGCCGTTTAGTGAATAAAAAGCACTATGAAGCATCTGTTACATACATTTGAAGGAAAACTTATACAACAAAAAGACCTTGTCTGGCAAGGCAAGATTATGCTTGAAGAAGAGATGAAGAATAAGAGGCCGATAGCCTAGAAGAGCAGTAAAATTATCCCTGCAAAAAGGGAGAAAGGCCAGCCTCTAAGCTTACACCTACAGGAAGAGTAGTAGCCCCAAAGTTCCTCCTACCTACTTCTCTGGCATGTCCACCTGGGCCAGGACTGGAGAAGATCAAAAAGCCATGAAAGCTCACCGGCCAGGTAGTAGAGCAACTAGTGACAACCAGAGAAGGTGGCCAGAAGCCACCGTGAGAACCTCTTAGAGCCCGCCTAATAGGCTCCGCGATGGGGCCACATGTGACAGGCTATCCACGCCTCGCAGTGCTCTACAACAGGCCATCCACATCTCACCAAGCTTCGTCAGAAGCCAAAACACCAAAGCTCAAAAGGCTCTTCCATCTCTTCCATTGTGTTTCTCTGGGATGAATGAAACAACACCCCAAGATACATATATAGACCTACTCAGCCCTTTGAAGAATCCAGAAAGAATATGGCCAAATCTTCATCCAATGGCCCGAAACAAGTGGCAGTGCTACACCAACAGCCAAAAATGGCAAACAGGAGAAGACATGGCCTAAAGCGTAAAGGAAAGACATTTGACATGACACTTCAATCAAAGATGGACACTGGCTGAAGATAGGAATCAAACCTCAGAAACATGCAACTCTCAGTCCATAAAGCACACTGACAGCTGGGGGGCTTATGTTGTAGATTAAAACTGGCCTCGCGAGGATGAGTCCCAGAGGAAACGAAGACCAGTTCTCGCACCTCAACGAAAAGCTTTCGGGAAGATTCGCTCAGACTAGTAGAGAATAGCAATAACAAAGTAATTCCAAGCGCCAAGCCCTGCTTCGCTTGTCGCTGTGCAATGACAGCGTGAGGCACATTTCATGAAGCAGTATCCCAACAATACCGTGACCCAATGAGAAAAGTTCTGGACCGATTCGATAAAGTTATTGATCGTCTTGCTCGTGTCCGCTTCCTCGCTACAGCGACCCTCATGGCATCCCCAAAGCCAGGAACTCTCACTCAGATGCCTAAGTATCTTGCTTGACACGGCAATGGTTATAAGCCTACAGCCAGCCTAAGGGGCCCACCTCCGTAGCCTATGTGCTTCAAGCAGCTGGATTGTAGTCTTTTCACTATTCTTTCTCATTTATTTGATATAATACAACTGTAGCTTGTAATTAATGCATGAAGCTCCACCTTCCCCTATAAAAAGGATGGCATTGTTAGCAGGGGAGGATGCCAATCCTTGTAAGCAGAAACTCTGCCAAGTTACAATAATAAAATCTCCACCGTGGACGTAGGGTCCGGTACTGCCCGAATTTGGCCGAACCACGTTAAAAATCACCGCCTTTCTTCCTCTCGGTTCACCCTTCATTACACTTCAGAAGCGGCATTAATTCTCGAAACTCATATCCTATTCACTGAAGTTCGAGTCTCCTGTATGAATTGAATTTCACCGTCAACAGATATATTGATCTATTATTTACTCAATTAATCAATTAAATTTCAAATATGCATTAACTTTCAAAGAAAATAAATTTTAATTAAGGAGTATGATATTCCCCTAAAGGAATAAGGGAAGGATCCCAAGCTTTAAAACTTTAAACTTTGATTGTGGGACTTGACATAGATCTTTCTCTTAGCTTTCCAAAGACAAAAGAATTACCTAAAATCAAGGTCTAGAACTCCATATATGCCTAATAACCTAAACTAGTGTATATTTACTAATAAAGTTCAATTAAGCACAAAAACTTAGCAAACCACAAAACTGATCCCAAATGTCCAATTAAGTACATAAACTTGACAAAACATTAAGCATAAAGGGATATAAATTATGTATAAATTGTGTTCATCACTTCTACATACTCGTGATTGGTGAGAAGCAATAGTTAGATGCTTAGGAAAGTATTATAATCTGCATCTTTGTACCATAGATTATCTATGGTATCAAAAGACAAGTTATTCCCTTTAGGTAGCTTGAACGACAATAGTTCTTTCTAGGCACCCACTTTGATTCTTTTCATGATAGGCGTAGGATGTTGAAAGAGCTGCTTTCTTTACCTTTAGACTACTCTTTAGTGGCAACCTTTCTCTTCCTTGTGGATATCATCTCAGAGCATATAGGAATGGATGTGGGTTGATCAAAAAAAGAAAGATTGCTAGTAACCTTGTCTACTAATGACATTGATTTAAGCTAAGTAGTAGGTGGCACAATTGGCTTTTCCTTAGTTAGGGCCTTGGCATGAATTTTGGCTAGACACTTTGGGTCCATCTTTGTGCAATGTATCTCATTTACATCCTAATTCATCCAACAATCCATGCAAAATGAAAGAAGCTGAAGTTAGTAAAACAAAGTAAGTAGGCAAAGCCAAATTGTAAAGTAAAGCATGTACGAAGGATGAATTGGGCATCAAATGGCCCTAATACCAACACTCAAATGATGAGTTCCTATTCATCGTCTGAGAGAAAATGGAAGAAATCCCTTCACTATTTTGGCTTTGAAAAATGAATGCTTCTAAGTATGAATACTAGTAAGCATGTTCTCTATGATAACCTAATCGAGGCACTAAAGGAAATAGACCTAGCCCCTCACCTTTTATTATGAGTAGGTGAAGAAAAAGACACATGGTTAGGGTGAGACAAATACAAATGCTCAGCACTTCAAAGCAAAGAAAGAGAAGCACATATGTTCATTGCTTAGAGGATGCTTGTTTAAAACACAGATAAAGGAGTGCAAACATGGAGATGATCGACCAGGTCCCTATAGAACATCAAGAAGGACAAGGTATCATAACTACAAGCCCACTCATCCTCTTGGGTGGCTTCAAAGATGATTCCTTTGATGGAGTCATTGTGTATATGGACTTTTTCTAACTCCCTGATTACATCTGCACTTGCCATTCCATAAAGGTGGCTACTGAATTCATGTTTGGATAGATGTCTCATAGGCTGTCCAATATAGCAATAATGAGATGAACTTGTTCATTCCTTTACTCATTTGGGAGATCAATTGTCCATGATTGAACAAAGATGAAGGGCATAGCAATATACAATACACTCAAATGGATATTCCCTGAGATCTAAGGAAGAGTCAAAGTTTGATGAAAAGTTAATGGGGTCACTTGATCCACCAGGCATAAAGTAGGAAAACATAAAGATAAGGACCACCTTCAAAGAAAATAAAGTATGGTTAGAAGAAGCAATGCGAAGGATGGTTAAATGAAATCAATTAAAGATAATTGAGAGGTCCCATCACACCAAAAAAAGAGGGAAAGGAAGAGTCTGGGCAGAGGTAATGGTCTTTCCAGTTTGACTCGGGAGAAGGCAAGAGCATGAGATATAGTCACTGAGAAAATGAAAAAGGAGAAACAAACCATTGTAATCGGTGCCCTTTTCAAAAAGAAAACAAAAAGTAATAAAAGCTATAAAAATAGAAGAGGCAAAGGAAGTTACCTATAGGGATCACAGTGGAGCAACTGGAAGTCAAGGAGAAGTGCCAAAGAAAATGGCTGGAAAGAACAATAAGTTCAGTCTCATAAGAAAAATGTAGAAAGGCGCCTTTAGGAAGCCTGGATGGGATTTTATAAAGGATTGAAAGAGATCTAATAGCTTGGGTTGACCATGATAATTGGCTTAGATAGCAATCCACGCCACCAATGTGACCTTTGTAGGTCTTGAGGCCTCACAAAATGGCAAAACCATTTATTATTGATAGAGGACTAGCAATAATTGACCTAGGGAAATAAAAGATCATTAGGTCGACCAACTGTGTCTCCCACTGAGGGGGAAAGGTTCAAGTGACAAAGCTTAAAAATAGCCTGTGGTCTTATATCAGTCGACCTAAGTTGACTGGTTAGGACTAATTGATGAAGTGGCTATGGCAAGTAGTTGGACCCTAACCAATCGACTAGCTACATCTAGTCAATTAACCTATGAATAGGACTTGACCAAAGAAGAGCTCGACGAACCAATAGCCTAGCCAATGCATAACAAAAGCTGTGACTTGGGTACGCATGAACAATGTGACCATAGCAACTACCTGGCAAGAACCTTGCTAATGATACCAATATAATGAAGACACATGGTAACACTACATTCATACAAGAGCAAGCTAGTTGGCACATTCAACACTTATATATACCAATAAATATCCCTCTTTCAAATCATCTTCATTACACTTACTGAAACTTTGCTAAAATACAGACTTGATTGCCAAAGCATGCTCAACAGACTATTTCCATCGTATAGAACTAACTTTCTTATGCTTGTAGGTCATTTCTTAGCTCCTCACTACTTCATCAGTCAACCTTATACCAAAGAGAGTTTCAAACCTAAAACAAAAAATTCATCAATTTATTGTTAATCGTCTAACCATCCTTTTTAAAAAAAGAAAAAAAAACCCAAGCTTTTTTAGTGAAACGATTCCATGTTTTTGAAGAATTTATCTTGAAAATGAGCTAAAATAGTTCATTTGACATTTAAGGATAAGCAAAGGGGTATGTGTGTGTGTGTGTATATATATATATATATAACCAAAATACTACAATTTTATTTTCACTTTATATGAATAACTTTTTCAATTATCAAGTATAAACTAGGGAAATTGTGTTTCCATTTGAGAATTATATTTCCTATAGTGCTTGAATAAGTGGTGTAGCAGTGGCAACATGAAATGGGTTGAGGGAAAAAATTAGGGCATTCTTAAGAAGAGAAGTATGAAATGGACTTCTCTTATAATATCACTAACTATATGGGTTTCAAAAAATGTAATATATGAAATTGAAGATGTTTTACACAAGTATAAAATCACATGGCAGCATCACCAATCCAATTAAAAATCTAATGAGATAGCTGTTATTGTTCCATATCACTCAATTTCACCATATCCAATATTTTTACATTGGTTATACGAGAATTGATCATTTGTAATTCATTGGACACTAAAAATAATTTGAAATTTTTTTTCAAATTGACTTTTTCATGAAAACAAATGAAGCCTAACATGTTTAGCATTTTCTATAGCCAGAGTCCAAGGAATAAAGTGTAGCAGGATCTGAATCCATGGGCATTATTTCTTTCTTGAGCTCAAATCTTATATAATTGTAACCTCTTTTAATGTTTTCATAATAGTTAATTCTATTGCGCAGTCCCAGTGGATAAGCTAGGGCTAGGTCTTAATTTTCAAAGTGCAAGCTTTGAACTTGGTTTCTTCAATCTTGGAAATTCCAATCAAAGTTACCTTGGAATTTGCTATCGTAACATTGGTTTCAGTTGCAAATAGGCACAGTCTAACCTATAAGTCCTCTGACATTGCCATCTTAACACTAAGTTGGATAGGACATCTTGTCCTCAGCCAAAATGGCACTATTATTTGGCATACATGTTCAACCAACAAGCAAGCACAATTTATTTTACAAGATTTTAGTTTTCAAGCCCTGAAAAATAAGAAAATAGATGATCAGATTTCAAGCTCTAAAGAGCATCATGACGATCAAGTCATTAAATTTCATGAGAGGAGGTATAGAATATAGAATGAAAATGAGTATGAAGACCCCTTATTTAAGATGAACACCTTTGTTTTTATAGAGAGACTATGAATATTATGATGTGGTGATAGGTAATTTGATTATCATTCCTAATAGGAGACATTTGGATTTATATCAAATAATTAGACATATATTAAACACTCAGATTTATACTGAGGAGACATATGATTGAATATTTTGGGTAATGTCACTTGCCTTCCACCCTTCCAAGGAGGTTTGTTAAGCATTTACTAGAAGGATATTGTTGAATTTAATTCTTGCCTTGTACCCTTTTGTTAAAGATAGAATTTGTAGAGATACATCTTTTTCAAGTGCTAAATAACTTCTTCATCATAGACCTTTTATTCTAAGTTTGAAAGAGATTTTACTTAAATTTATATGAAATCTGATAACTTCAAGTTTTGAGTTGATCATGTTTAGAGCTCATGGCAACTAAGCTATTTGCTTGTAGTTAGAGATGCAAGTCCAAAGGATCTACCTAAGCCTTTTCGTTCTTAGGCTTAGTATAGTATTAAGGGAGTTGCTTATGTTTGATTTGATATTAAGAGGACTACTCAAGTTTGATATAGTACCGAGAAAGCTGATAAGGTTTATTTTTATACTAAGGAACTACCTGGATTTTAGAGTATTGATAGGGCTACTTGGATTTTTTATGTTAAGCTCATGGTTCACTCTTTTGGATTTTCTATTAACTCTCACTATTTTTTTCTAGTTGTCTGATTAATTAAGCACGTAGTTCATTATCTTGAATTTTCTACCACTTTGTTTTTTGAGATCTTGTATTGTATTTTAAATCTTTTGATCTTTGGAATTTATTTTGTCCTTTTCATTTGATATTTATCATGCTTTCATTGCTAAATGTGCTTCCAGTATGAGTATTAACTAATATCCTTTGCTTGTTTTTATTCCCTAGCATAAGAATAATAATAGTGGGTTAGTATAGAGATATGTAGATAAAACATGTCTTCCTATATCAATCTTCAAACTAAGTAGATATTCAAGCATGAGAATAATTTTGAAGATCTAAGAAGTTAAGTGATGCAAACATATGAAGTGATTGAATATAGAAATATTGAGTTAATTTCTCATGTACAACATAGTATTTTATATGATAGAACAATATTTCCTCATTTTCCATACTCATAATAATTTTCATGTTTTAAGAGTAGGTTCTTATTCCCCTAAGAATGACACTGTATAAGTGTCTTATATCTAACTCTTGTGAACCTATAAATGAACTTCAACAAGTCAGCATTGCACTAATAATATGCATATCTTATAAAAATAGGCTACTATATCAATTTGGTAATCTTTGCTTAACTAGGGGCAGCATCAAGAAATCTCATAGCCCATAGAGCATAAACACAATCATTTCTAGCAATAATGTAAACTTTGATATAAACTATTATGTACCTCGATTAAAACTTCTTAGGTTTGAAATAAAAGGTAAGCTAAGACACTTGTTCTTGCATGTTAAAGTCACCTTTAATTTATACTAGTGATTAGGTGTTGTAGATATTCATATCAAAGCTGTTGATGGTCAACTGAGATGTGGAGATTATTAATTATAAGCCATTTGAATTTAGACATATGTGTAGGACAAGAAAATCTACACTCAAGAGGGGCGAATTGAGTGTCTTCAGAACTTTTATAATTTTCAAAAGTCTCTTTGAAAAACTCTTGAATTTGGGAAGTCATAAAGTGATTTTAATTTAATAACCCACAATAGCTTTATGAAGATGTTTGAACTCAAGATGTAACAAATCAAAGTACTTGTGCAAAGAAACTCATTTGATTGTGCAAAGATAAGGCATTAAGAAACATATCCATAGTTGGATATCAATCATTCGACCAGTCAAACATCCATGCAACAAGATAAACATTCAATCTCAATATATCCAACAATTTTTATCAACAAATATAAAGCATGTCCATATTTCAAATGGTCAACATCATGGAACCAATAGATCAACAATTTCAACAATATTTCTCTAGCAAGTTGAAGTTCATAACCCTAATTAATCAACATCAGCAAGAGCAAAATAATCAACACAACATATATTGCTAGAATCTAAAGAGAGTAGACAAAAATAAATCAAACTCAAGATTTATAGTGGTTCCCACTTCTAGATCCACTCCAATATATACATCCACTCTTCAAGTTTTACAAGCACGAGCTTTGTATATGTTATATTTTGATTAATCTTAGCTTATATAAGAAGGAAATAATGTTTTATGGCCTTTTTGGACACTTTTAGATAAAACTTGCTGTTATAATTCAAATCAAAATAAAGGAATCAATCCTTATGAATTTTGGAGTTAGGAACTAATTCTGGAATTAATTCTAGCTAAAGTTCCAACTTTCTATAAGACAAGAATTGATTCTCAAAGGCAAGATTGTAGGCTCAAATTTTAAAGGTCATAACTTCTTTATTCGAGGTTGTTTTATGCACCCAACCTAACGTTAGAAAGCTATTTGAATATGCTTTTAAATGACATTGGTTTCATACTCATTTCATATTTTGAGATATTGTAATAATAATGAACAAAGGTCAAAAAGATATTGTTCTAAAAATTAATTTTTATGTCTAACTTGAAAAGGTCATAACTCTTTAATATCTTAATTATTTTATGCAAATGGCATGTTTATGGAAAGCTCTTTATGTCTATTTGATATGAAATAAATTTTGTAATTAAACCATAAGTATTTTGTATAATATATAACAATTAGCACATAAACATATTATTTTATTATAACATTCATTTATCATTATCAAAACTCATCATGTATATCCTTAAGGCTAACAATATGCTAAACCTTGAATGTTTCAAGCAAATATATTAAGTATGTAGCAAGATAAAGTGTTAGATAGAGTTGGACTTTTCTTAATTTATCATGGATAATGGCATATAACCATCTTGAAAGCAAAGTACAAGACTTTTTGTCTTTTAGAACTAAAGGAAACAAAATCATGGATCTAATTTTTTGAATGTTAGTTTTGGTATTTAGTAGTTAAGACTAAAGCATGCAGGGTTATTAAGGGATTAATTTTGGAAGCCTAAACAAGGTTCAAATATAGTCTTGTAAAGGAATGTCCAATAATGCCTGTAATTAGTGGCTTACTAGCCAAACATGTCAATAAACCAAAGTGTTTCACAGAATTAAAATATGCATATAAGGATTAGGTGCAAGGCTGTCACAAGGCTTCAAAGTGCATAGATATTATATCATAAGTGCTTTGCATCAAACCAGATTTTGGAGGATCAACAATGTAGTAAGGTTGTTAGCTTTTTTTTTTTTAATTTTTCCATGGTTAAATATAATGAAAATTTTCTAGCTTGCATATGTGCTTCTGTTATCTAAAAGTTTAGAGAAACTAAATATGATAACTCTAGTAACATTGATATGGCTTAAATGGATATTTTTTAGCCACTTGCTTTTCTACAAGAAGGCAGAGAATAACTTGGCCAATCTCTTAATGTCACCAACAATACTTTAATAGTATTGCAACTACAATCTAATCCTGAGGGTGAAGTTTATTGTTCTTCTTAGATTGTAGTTCACCTTAATGATCATGCATAAACATTATATGAGCATACATAGACTTTTACAAAATATTTCACATTTTGAGGAATTTGATCAAATTCCATGTATACAAGGCAGCCCTAAATATGTTAAGAGACTAAAATTCATTAGCCTAATAACTCAAGCGAAGATGGTTCATAACATAACAAATGCCTTAGTTCGGCATTTTATCAAGTAGCTATTGTGTGTGTTCACATCATTAATATCTAGTGGAGATTCCAATTTGTATTTGGCATCTAGTAAGAACATATCACGAGATCAAGTGGTCATGCAATTGTAGCAATAGGTTTGGCAAAGGTCAATGTGTAATACATCTAGATTTAGGATGTAAGAAATTATACCTTTGAAGGATCTTTAAAATATTGAGAGCTTTGTGTACTATGAGAAATTCTTCAATAATTTTGTGTAGAAGGAAAGTCATTTTGATTTTAAGCTGATGATAAGATTATGTACAGCAGCTATTTAGCACTTCAATATTGCCTCCTAAACAAAGGAATTCTTTATGGATTGACTTAGAAAAAAGGTTCATTCTTGCTTAAATTCTATCAGTATTGTTACAGAAGCATAGTTTGTGCCATTTGGTTGAGTAGCTTCCTTGAGTTCTACATCTTCAATGGCAGCAAAAATCTCTATCATCAATCTTTAGTCATTAGGACTAAGTTTCTAAAAACAACTTAATTGGCACTTTTACAACCTTTTTGATTAAGAAAATGGATAAATTAAGAAAATTTTGAAAATGCTCTAGATGTTGATATCTTCCTGGAAGAAGAGATTTTCTAATTTTTACTATCTAATCTACAGTGGACAAATTGAGGGTTTTCTACCCACCCTAGAAATGATACTTCATATGTGCTTTTTGAAGAAGAAGAAATTGGCTTGAGTGATCCTTGCCTAATAGTGATGATGAGCTTATCATTCCTTCTAGGATCGACTTGAAAATGCATTGAGCATTGAAGAGAAACTTTGGCATTCCAAAATCATTATTTCCAATCTTAGATAATTGTGTTAAAAAATTTCATTGTCATTGCTTGAGCTTTTTCAAAGGAATTTAGGGAAATTGAACTTCTATATAGACATCACAAATAATAGGTCTTGATCATCATATCTACAAAATAAGAAAATAGAATACCACAATTAAAGTTTTGAAGAATGCTATAATGATCAAGTAATACAAAAGAAAGTACAAAGAGGTGGTATTTAGACTAATTCATGACCAATTCAAGTAGGAGATGTTTGGATTTATATGAGATGATTATAATGATTATGTTAGTTAACAATAACTGACTTAAAAAATAAATTAAATTAATTTGTATATTTTTGATAATTTATGTGTAGGCATGTTAGTAATCAAATAGACATAAGGTATAACTTTGGCTTAATATTAACAATGTGTAATATTGTAAAAAAAGTGTGCAAATAAAAAGTGTTTCAAATTATACTTTTTGATTTAGAATACACAAGAATGATTAAAACAAATATATATATATATTAATATATTAATTTCTTTTTCCCTTTCTTTTACCTAGAACTGAAACCCCCTTCTTTGTTCCTCTATTTTGCTAAAAGAGGAGCCTTCACTTCAAAAAATTCACCAATGTCCCTTTAGCCGATCATCATTTGCTCAACCTTGCCAGAAGCTGCTTGTTGCTTACCATCGTCTTTCAGCCACACACCTACACTTGGTTTCTCTTTCTCTTAACTTCAGTTGTGAACTAGCCCAAGAAAATGCGTTATAGTGGTCAACTTAATCATCATTCATCTCCCCTTTCTGCATCCCTAACAACCACTCTACCATGAAGGTCTACACCAACTGCAATGCATAGGTTCAATAGCTCAACAGCAAATAGTGCCATAAGCTGCCTTATTTGAGTTAGCATAGCCATTTTGAGCCAACCATGGAATTGGCTCAAATTGAGCTCCCTTCTTGGTCTCTAGAGCTGGGTAAGTGTACTTGTATCTCCAATTTTAACTCAAATTGGAATTCTCTTGCTGATTTCAAGTTAAACATTCAAAAACCCTAACCCTAATTATGTTGTATTTTGTAAATTCCTTTAGGAACCAGCTTCAAATGCCAAAACCATTAATTAAGAAAGCAAAATTTTTGTCAATAATTCCCAGCTCAATCCAAGTATGTGTCTTGCACATTCATTTTTAAGTTAAAATCTTAGGTTCTATTGTATAGTTTAGAATAGGATGAATACCATTATTTAACATGCTTTAAAATTTATATTAAAATTGATTTGGCATTGAATTATGTTGGATATGTAGATTGAAACCAATTGGTGATTTGGCTCTTCCAATAGAAGAAGTGGACATCAAAGAATCAAATTTCCAAATGGTAACTTGGCACTTCTTGAATGAGTTGACTTCAAAGAAAATCTCATATGTCTAAACTTAAAGTGAGTTGATAATTTTACTCCTATTTTTGTGATTATTATACAAATGCCTATGTCATTTACTATCACGAACTTGGACACCATAAGACACTATGATTTTAAAATAATTTGAATTTTTACTAGTTACTTGCACTTGAAAGTGAAATCATATGTTGTAGGAAATATTATTACATTATATACTTTGAAAAATTGTTTCCTATGGTTGATGATGAAAATCTTGCTATTTTGCAATAGTGGATTGTTAAATCTATTGAACAAAGGTGCTGCTTGAAATTGATGGTTACATTGACAAATCATTTAATATATGAACTAATTGAAAATTGTTCATTTCTTATTGTCAATGCATATTGTTTTATGAAATATTTTAGTATTGGGTCTTCTTGGAGAATTGAAATTTGGGTCCTTTAGGAATTCCTTTAGAAAACCTCCAAGCACTTGTGAATTGAATTGAATTAAGAAATGAAACTGGTAGAGGGATAAAGGGACAATAATTGTTGGAGGAATAAAGTGAATAGTGATAAATGAACACTGTTAGGCAAGTTAGTCTATAAGAATTAGCCATTAGATTCCGACTATATATGGGAATATTGAATTTTCCTAATGCTCATCTAGTAAGATGTTAGATTTTTTCATTTTTCATTATGATGAATATTCTTAAAATTTCATGCATTGCTTCTTATTGTACATGTTAAGAGAACTTTAAAGTGTAGGGACATATTCTCATTTAGTTTCAATCCTTGTATCATATTTAAATTAGGTGTTTAATATAACTATTGAATTTGACTCCTTCAATGTAATTAGGGTATTTCTATATTTGATAAGTTATAAGTCTTGGGTTTTAATGGTTTGAAACTACAACTTTCAATTTGTAAGATGTTTTGTAAATGGATATATATATATATATGTTTATAACTAGGATTGCATTTGAACATGATTGTTACTAAGCATCGATTCCTAGAGAATTATTCACTCACTGGGTTTCTAAGAAACTTATTCTATTAATTTTTAAATATTTTTTAAAGCGTGAGACTATCCCTATTATTCATCCTCAACTATTTGGACTTGAGCATGCTTCTTGACTGGGTAGGTCATTTTTGCAAAGCATAGAAACACATTGATAGTGATATTTGAACAGTTGGTTAGATCGAGTCTTCCCTTATACATATGAGGTTATCACCCAATGAATTGTGTACATTATTGTATCTAGGCTTGTCTTGCATTTTATTTGTTTGTACAAGTCTTGAGTAGGGTGTGTAGCTCTTAGCTATTGTATTGGCCTATGGCCTAAGGTCCAAAAAATAGGGGGGACTCTTCCAAAATTTTTTTAGATATATGATGAAGCTTTTGTCTAATAAATGTGCCGATGTTGTTTTTATTTGTCCATCTGGTCTTGTATAGTTTTCAAATGCTAAGTCACTTTCCACATAGGAAAGTATGTAGTATAAAAAATCTTACTTCATGGCTTGGGTTAGTAGGAAGCCACCAATTGGTGATTTACTACATTGGTTACGTGTCAAGAATCGAGGCATGACAATGCTTGGACTTATATCGAGCAGACACGATTGAATATTTTGGATAATTTCATATTCCAATAATTGAGCTCTTGGATTCTGGGAATCTAGTGGTAATTTATGGCTAAGTCTTGATTTTCCAACTGGCATATTGTTGCCCAAAATGAAATTTGGATAAGACTTCAAAATTGGTCTCAACAGGCATTTAATATCATGTAAGAGCCTAGAACCTATCTCCCAAAGAATTTTATTTGAGTATTAGAGCTGTTGAAATGGACTAAAAAGCATGGACCAGTCCATTAGTCTACAAAAAAAGTGCAGATTAGGACCTCTCAAATTGAGGCTCATGAAAATGCAAACCTATTTGAGTCATATCTATTTGGTCTATGATTCATACGGATCAAATGTAGTTGTCCATGGACTATTCTATGTTTGTTTTTCCTTTATTTATTTATTTATATACATACTTACTTACTTCGTAACACATAGTTATATAATCACTTATATATTTTTTTACATGCGTAATTTTATATTTTATGAATTATATATAGATTTGATGTGTTATGAAATTATTTATGGTATAAAATTTAGTATGTTTTCAAGTTTTTTTTTATTATTTACAAGTTTTTTAGCATCAAGGATGAGTATAAATGTGATTTTAAAATCTTTTAAGTTTAAAATTGTTATTTTAAGTTAAGAAATTAAAATAATTTTGAAGAAGAGATATACAAGAATTTAATATATTTTTTTAAAAAAAATAGAATGATCCACAAATCATAGGACCCAAACTGTCATTTTGACAACTTGCATTTTTTGTAGACTAAGCTAATCTAATTCATTTATAGTCGATTCATCTAGACCAATCCATTTAATAGCTCTATGCAAAATAGACTAATGTAACTATCCTAACTCCATTATGAGCAAGAGAATGTAGAAGTACTATTGAACCAATGCTTGCAATGGACAGTATAGTGGTGCACCAAGATCAACATCGAATTCTTTCTTCACTTACAACTTTGCCTTGACTAATAATGAGCACTACTTTACGTTCAACCTCAAGAATAATTCTCTTATGTCAAGATTTCTAATAAACCAAATTAACTACATGCATAATTGCTATATATGGATAGAAGAAGCTATGCAAAAGTGGACAGCTTGTGGATCAAACTCAAATGATATCCATGACCATTTTGGGCAACCTGCTGTCAATGGGATTTATTGCATTACAAAAACACCTACCTACCAATGTTTGATGAGGTTCAGGCCTATGTCACCATAAAATTGAAATTTAATGGATTGGACTCAAGCCGTGTCCACAATATAACATTGAGTAGTGAGTATAAAATTCAACATTCATGAATGATGATCTTGAGAATCATGATTTTCACATATAGTCTTCATAGAATATGATAAGGGTTTGAGACATACCTTGATCCATGATTGAGAGAAAATTGATGACAATTTTATCATCTTCAATGTTAGACAAAAGTGAAGATCAGAAACCTCTATTTATCCTTTAGTCTTACTATTCTTTATGTTCTCTTAAGCAATAGAGAATACATGCATAAAACCCTAGAGGTAGAGACAAGACCAATTTTCTCTTAAGATATATATTTTGTAACCAACTCCCATCAAATTGGTAGTTATCAAGTAGAAAACTACTTCTCTAATTTTTTACCAAGAGAATTATAGCTTTATATTTTATTTATTAAATCAATCTTAACACACCACATGAAAATCACATGAGTCATATCTTACACTTTCCTACTTGACTCATGTAGTATTATCCCTTTTCATGATTTTAAAAAATACAATACATAATATGCCTATAAAGAGGCCAATTTTTTCACACATTGGTCACAACATAAGCCATAATTAAGAATAAGAACTAATAAGAGTCAAGACAGTTATACATCATCATACTAACCTAGCCACTTCCATGTACTTCGATATTAGCCTTCCCCTTAACATGAAAATTTAATGAGAAGTATATAATTGGTTCAACAATAATATCTTTATCAAATACAACTTATGTTTTCAACATTCTAAACCATACATGTACACAATAATAGAAAACAAAAACAAATTAGAAACTTGTACATTAATGAGCTTAGAGTGTGAAATATACATTAATACTAAAATAGTAACAATAATGTTCAACATTTCCTACTAGACATAATGCCCATACTTTCAACATGACCAATAAATGTCTTGGGTGGTAACCTTTTTTTTAAAGAATTAGCAATCATAAAATTGGTGCTAATGTGCTCTATTGACACTCTATGTTTTTGAACTTCTTTTTTAACGGCAAAGTATTTCAATTCCATATGCTTAGCACCTTTGGAATACTTGTTCTTTTTAGAAAACAAGACAACTACAAAAGTATCATAGTAAATTTTTAGTAGCCTGGCAATACTATTGACTACCTCAAGTTCTGAAGTAAAATTCCATAACCATTTAGCCTGAACCATGGCCTTAAAGCATGCCACAAATTCAGCCTCCATAGTAGATGCAACAATAACTGACTACTTTACACTTTTTCATGAAATAGTTCCTCCAGTTAGAAGATACAAATAACCAAAAGTGGATTTTCTTGTATCCATACAACCAACAAAATGTAAATCTGAATATCTGATCACCCAAGATGATTAGATCTCCTATAAGTAACCATGCGATCCTTCATTCCTTGCGAATATCTCAGAACATTCTTTATAGTTTTCTAGTGATCTAATCTTGGATTACTTTGGAATATACCCAACATTCCAACTATAAAGCAGATATCTAGCCTTGTACAAGTCTAAGCATACATTAAGCTCCCATAATAGATGCATATGGAAGTGCTTCCATCTACTTCCATTCTAAATCATTCCTAGGACATTGCATAAGGCTAAACATGCCTCCTTTCTAAATTGGAATAGGAAATATTGAGCATTTTTCCATCTTGAATCTTTCTAAAACTTTATTAATATATGTTTTCTAAGACCAACCCTTCTAACCTTTTGATCTATACCGAAGTATCTCTATCCCAATCACATAAGCTACCTTGCCTATATCTTTCATTTCAAATTTACTAGAGAGAAACTTTTTAGTCTCATGTAATAGACCCAAATCATTAGCTGCAAGCAAGATGTCATCAACATACAAAATCAAAAAAATAAACTTTCTCCCACTGACCTTTAGATATATATAATGTCAATAATGTTTTCTTTAAATGCAAAGGAAATAACAATATCATTGAACTCAAGATACCACAATGGGAAACTTGTTTAAGTCTTTATATTGAGTTCTTAAGTGTACATACCATGTGTTCCTTTCCTTCTTCTATGAACCCCATTGGTTGGTCCAAATAAATTTCTTCCACTAAATTCCCATTTAGAAAGGTAGTTTTTGCATCCATTTGGTGTAACTCTAGGTCATAATGAGCCATCAATGTCATGATAATTCTGATTGAATCTTTCTTAGAAATGAAAAGGTTTCCTTATAGTCAATGCCATCTTTTTTAGTAAACCCTTTGGCAACTAGTCTAGCCTTGTAACATTCTAGGTTACCTTGAGAGTCCTGTTTGGTCTTAAAGACCCATTTGTAGTCAACTCTCTTACAACCTTCTGGCAATTCAACAAGGTCCAAATCCTCATTCTATTCTATATATTTTAATTCATCATTCATGGCATCCTACCATCTATCAACATTATCACCATTCATGGCTTGTGAAAATGTAACTGGGTTATTATCTAGTCCTAAGTTAACTTCAAACTTCTGTAGATATACCACATAATCATCAAAATTAGTATATCTCCTTTCTCTTTGAGATCATCTTGAAGCTATTTGTTGTGGTTCATCTACATCAATTACAACTTTATTGTGAGTGATAAGTTCATTTACTTGTTATTCTTCATGATTATCAATCGATTCAACAACTTGAGCAATAACAACCTTATTAGAGATACAAGTCAAAGGAACCTGCACTCTCATTTCTTGAATTTCCACTTTACATGGTGTTTCACCCCCTCTAACTTCACCATTCTCAATGAACCTAGCATTCCCAGTTTCAATAATCCTTGTAGTATAGTTAGGATAATAAAACCTAAACCCTTTTGACTTTTTTGGATAACTAGTGAAATAATTACTAATTGTTCTTGCATCTAGTTTTTTTTCTTGTGGATTATAAAATATAATTTCTTCCTAGCAACCTTAAATATGCAGGTACCTTAGACTAGGTTTCCTTCTAGTCCACAATTCAAAAGGTATCTTTGGAACTGCCTTACTAGGAAACCTTTTCCACAAATATGTGGTAGTCTTTAAAGCATAAGTACATAATGAATTGGGTAAAGAAGAATTGCTTAACATGCTTCTAACCATATCTAACAAATTCCTATCAACGGGTGAAATTTGGTTGTGGTATACCTAGCATTGTGTATGTTGATGGTGAAATTTGGTTCTGCCAAATTCCTATCAATGGCTGTATAGTTCTTGAACCCCAAGCTGTTTTCTAATTTAAGGGACATGCTAAATGGAAGAAGACGGAGATGGTTTAGAGGAAGAAAGATGAAGGTGCGTGCTGTTTTTAACATCACTTGGCTAAATCTGCATGGTACTGGACCTTACGTCCATAGTGGAGCTTTTATTAATATATGAAAGAAATTTTTATAGAGCTTTTGCTTACAAGTTTTTTTGGCCTTCCCCCCTTTTCTAACAATGCATTCCTATTTATAGAGGAAGGAAGAGTTATATATAATGATAACAAGCTACAGTTGTATTACATCAAGAATTAAATGTGAAAGATAATAAAAATTCTTGGAATTCAGCTATTGTAGGCTACTGTCTATAGGGTGGGCCCCCTCTTGTCAGTTGCAAGCTGATGTTCATGCGTTTGTCTCGTGATCTCACTTCGTCGAGCAACATCTTTGTCTTCCCGAGCAGAGATTCTCAGCTCGAGGTCGCTGTTGCAGATCACTTAGCGAGCTTGATGTTGTTTCTGTAGTGTAGCGAGCTCAAGCAAGATGGTCAGCTACTTAGTGAGATGGTCTTATGGTGACCTCATTATGTCGCTTCCAAGTGATGTGCGAGGCAGTTCTCATTAGGCATCTTTAGCGAGCTATGTAACTTGGCTTCTGATGGGTTCGTGCTTGTCTCACTCTTCAAAGCTGATATTTACCCATAACATAAGTCCCCCAACTCTTAATTCGCTTTGAGGATTGTGAGTTACAATTTTTTGGAGGCTTTGTTCATAACCAAAGTCCTTGTCTGACTTGTTATTTTAGGTTTCTTTTCTATTTTTTTCATTTTGCATTAGGCAATGCTTTCTTCTGTTTGCAATCTTCGATCATTGGCATGGCATTACCGTTTGCTTTAGGTCATCAGATTAAGATCATCCAGATGTCTACTGGATTTTTTGGTGGATCGAGCTGGTCTTTTTATACTCTGAGGGTTTTCTTCTTTTCCTCAAAAAAGTCTAATGGAGGAGTTTATTGAACCCCCTGTGCTTTTGATATCTTAGCTTCTAATAAAGCTTGTTGAGGCATGGATGGCCTGTTACAGAGTGTTTGGAGGCATGGATAGCCTATTGCACGTGGCTTTGCCACAGGATCCATCTTGTGGGCTCCTTGGGAGTCTTGTGTGGATCTTGGATTATCTTCCTCGGCTCCTTCCATAGAATCCAGCATCATCGATCAGGCTCTTGGTGCCTTTTTGAGTTGCACGACATCTAGTTCAGGAGAAACCTTTAACTGGGGATGGGAAGACTGTACGAGTGGAGTTGCTGGTCTTCCTGCTAGTGAGAGTTTGCCTCTCTATGGTCGGCTTTTCACTTTCTTGTCAGAATGGTAGTATTAGGCTTTCAGGCTTTCACCTATGTTTTTGTACTTTTTCTTCTCTTGATGTAATCTTACCTCATTGAGGCTTTTTAGTGTATGAACTCTTCTGTATAGCTTTTGAAAGTTGCATTGGATGCTTTATGCACCACTTGCTTGTACATGTATGATGATTAATGAAATATTTTCTTACCAATAGGCCATGTTTTTAACTTTCTGTCACTCTTTGTTGTCTAACCTTCAGCTTGTGATGAGCAATAGTCAAGTCATATGCAAGCTGCACCTGATGAGAGTCTATGTGTGAGCTGTGACTTAGTGCCCACATGTTAGCTATGGATACTTGGTTGCATGGGAGCTGCAACGAGTTGATTTTAGTGTTCTATCTCTGTTACGGGTTGGTCGCCTCATTATTTGGCTCAAGTATGTTATCGAGGTAGGCTCTTAGATCGTCTCACCCTTGAACATGAGGTAAGCTCTAGGGCCATCTCACCCTCAGTTTTAGTTTTGCTATATCAAGATGATAGCTCATCACTAGATGAGATTGTATGTCCATACCTAGGCAAGCTCATTGCTTAGTCTCACAACAATCTCATTGCTCAGTGAGGCCGCAATCCTGTTGCTCAGTGAGGTAGCAATCTCATTGCTTAGCCTTGTAGCAATCTTGTTGCTCAGCCTCACAGTAATCTTATTACTCAATGAGACAACAATCTCATTGCTCAGTGGTCGAGGAATTTGTGTTCTTGGTCCTAGCTTGTGGGATATCTTCTACTCAGGATGTATCAACGGGGTAGGCCTCATGCTGTCTCACCTCTAGATGTATCCTTGTAATAGTGGAGTAAAAACTCTTTGTCTGGGTAGTGCTTTCGACCAATTGGCTGTGAATTACATTGATTTGACATAGAATGATTCATACAACTTTGAGAGTATCATTGGTTTTAAAAAAATGTTACAGGATTAGAATATGGTGCTGATGGATGACTCCGGCTATTGGTCAGCAATTCACTGGGCTTGTTAAGCTTGCTGCTCTGGTGGCCTTACCACGTAATCCTGTAATCAGCCTCTTCTGATGAGGTCTTTAATGGTATCTTTTAGTGCCCAACATTCTGAGGTGGTGTGTTCGACCTTGTTATGATAGGCACAAAATCAACTTGGGTCTCTAGACTTAAGGGTAGCTCTCATTGGCCTGGGCCTTTTAAAGTCTTCATTATGCCTCTTCGTGGTGAAAATTTTATCCTATGTGTCTGAGAGGATGTTGTCACTTTTGAAGCGACCTCCAGGTCACTGAGGCTTTGCTTTCTTTGCAAGCTGAGGAGTGGGTTCGTGACTACTACTCTCGTCAATCCTCTTTTTGCTTGCAGGGGGACCACTGGCGTCTGCTTTCTACTTGGGTTCCTCCATTTCGAAGGTTTCTTCCCATTTGCTTGCTTGGCAGCTCACTCATAGAATTCAGTGAGGTCTTTAGTAAGGGACTTCTAGAGGCTTTTGTATAGCTTTCTATCTTTATGAAGTCCTCCCGAGATGGCTATTAAGATAATTTTCTCTGAAGGGTTTTCCATGGAGGTGGCTTTGTGCCTAAATCTGGCTATGTAGTTTTTCAGTGGTTCTTTTTTGTGCTGAAAGATCATTTCAAGATGGCAAAGGGGTGTGAGCTGCCTCTTCAGTGCCCGATATTAATCAACGAATTTCTTGTGGCATTCTTCTCAGCTGCTGACGCTGGGAGTTGGGAGGTTTCTGAACCATACCCAAGGTATTCCTTCTAATGTAGCTAGAAAGACACGGCATTTCATTAGGGGATTAGTTGTTTGAAGATCTATTTAGATATTGAACACATCTAGGTGGTCGCTCGGGTCACTATTCCCATCATACAGTGGGATTGCGGGCACTTTAAGTTTCTGTGGGAGGGGCTGCATTTTGATCTCCATAGAAAATGGCGAGCTTTCCTCATAATGAGGTTAGTTGCTTTGGGGCCGAGGGCATTCTTCTAGCTGTTTAAGCCTTTGGAGGACTTCCTCCATTATCCAGTCTCATATTTCAGGCTGAGAGGTAGAGCTTTTTGCTCGTTATGAGCCCCCCAATCATTGACCATCTACAGAACTGCTGGAGCTGTGCCATAATTTCTTCTTGTCTTTGTGCATTTTGGGCTTGAGCCTGTGCCAAAGCTTTAAGAGTTTCAGCTAACTCTCTTATCGTATTTTTGAGTGTTGGGTGGGATTGGCTGGGTGTTTACACCTCTTCAGCTCCAGGGACAGTAGTAGAATGCTGGTGAGCCCCCATGATAGGAGCATCCACCGGTTTGAGGACTAGAGTGGTAGAATTCTGAGTGGTTCTTCCTCTTGCCATTGTTATTGCAAAAATGAATGTTCCAGGGAAACAAATGCAGAAAAATAGATGGGACCCTCCTTCTAGCACTAAGATGTTAATAGTGAAATTTAGTTCTACTAAATTCCTATCAATGGGTGTATAGTTCTTGAACCCTAAGCTATTTTCTGGTTTAAAGGATGTGCTAAATGGAAGAAAAGAAGAAAAATAAAGGCACGCACTACTTTTAATGTGGTTTGGCTAAATTCGAGTAGTACCGGACCCTACATCCATAGCACAGCTTTTATTAATATATGAAAGAAAGTTTTATAGAGCTTTTGCTTACAAGTTTTTTTGGCCTCCCCCATCTTCTAACAATGCATTCCTATTTATAAAGAAAGGAAGAGTTGCATATAATGATTGCAAGCTACAGTTGTGTTATATCAAAAAAAAAATATAAACAACAATAAAAACTCCTGCAATCTGACTGTTACATGCTACTTTTTGTGGGATGGGCCCCCTCTTGTCGGTTGTAAGCTGACGTACGTGCATCTGTCTCGTGATCTCACTTCATCGAGCGAGATGTCTATCTTCCTGAGAGGAGATTCTTGACTTAGGGTCACTATTACAGATCACTCAGTGAGCTTCGTGCTATCTCTATCCTGTAGCTAGCTTGAGCAGGATGGTCCTTAGCAAGCTGGTCTTATGGTGACCTCATTATGTCGCTTCCTAGTGATGTGTAAGATGGTTCTTGCTAGGCATCTTCAGCGAGCTGTGTAACTTGGCTTCTAATGGGTTCGTGCTTGTCTCACTCTTCAAAGTCGATTTTTACCCATAACAGTGTATTTAGCACATATGCCACATTTCTCAAGGACTTTAGCAAATAAACCTAAGTATTGCCTACTTTCATCATATCTTCCATTATACTCACCACCTCTATCAGACTTAACAATTTTCACCTTTCTATCTAATTGTCTTTTAGCTTTATTAATGTATATCTCTAAGGCATTTACAACCTGACATTTCTCATATAGCAAATAGGCATAACCACAATGTGAAAAGTCATCAATCAAGGTGATAAAGTACTTTTCTTTATTGAAAGAACTAACATCAAAAGGCTCATGTATATTAATATGTATAATTTCAAGAAGCAAAGTACTTCTTATGGCTCCTTTCTTTGTGTGTTTTGTTTGTTTACCTCTGATACAACCCACATATACATTCAAATCAATAAAATCTAAATCCAAAATGATTTCATTCTTTACCAATCTTTCCATTCTTTTTTGGAAACAAGACCCAAACATTTATGCCACAAGTAAGCAAAATGTTCATTGACTAAACCACGTTTAGTACTAACATTATGATGCAAGGTTAAAAGTGATTTAGCATAAAGAGTATCAAGACTTAACTTATACAATCTATTAAATAATATTCCACTACCAATTATATAGGTAAGTTCATATAAAATGAAATTACCACTGCCAAATTTAAAAGAGTATCGAGCTTTATCATGTTTGGATAATGAAACTAAATTCCTAGATATAATAGGTATATAAAGAGTTTCAAATAGATCCAAATGATTTCTAGGGTCAAGGATTAAATGATAAGTCCCAACAACTTCCACTAGAACCTTCACTCTATTGCCCATAAAGACAAACTTTTCATTTGGATTATAAGGAATCCCTGCATCATGTTAGAAATATGAGTTGTACATCAAGAATCAACCCACCAAGTATTATAAGGAACTTCAGCTAAATTTGATTCTAAACATACATAATCATTAAGCTTACCCTTCTTTTCAAACCAAGCCTTATGCTTTAGACAATCCTTTTAGAAGTGTCCAGACTTTCTATAAAAGTAACATCTGTTATCTTTCAGCACCTTCTTATAGATTTGGGAAGATGGCTCATTAACCTTCATTAGTCTCTTTCCTTTCTTCTCATGTTTCTTTCCAACTCTCTGATGGTTCACATGGTTGATGGAATGATTTCCTCGATGCTTTAGTCTGGTTTCCTCCTAAACTAACATACTATGCAATTCATGCACATTCTACTTATCCTTCATAGTGTTATAGTTCATTTGGAAAGGACGTTACCCAAATAGTAAGGAGTTCAAAATAAATTGCACAAGGAAATTTTCATCCACATGCATTCCAAAGACTTAAGTCTTGCTACAATATTTGTCATATCAATGACATTCTCAAGCATAGTACATGAACCATCAAATTTCATGGTAGTTAAGGTACTCATCAATGTCCTAGTAAGAAACTTGTCAGTAGTTTGAGAGCACTTTTCCGTAAACTTCATCATTCTTTAGCATTATCAGTTATAGGAAGAGTAGACTTAATATTGCTAGCTATACTCATCCATATATACATTCGACTCAATTTATTTGATTTTTCCTAATTATTGTAATGGGCTTTCTCTTCATCAATGTTATGAGGAATAATAGCAGTTGGATTCTCTACTCGAAGTGCCAAATCCAAATCCATAATCCCAAGGTAAAACTATATTACTCACTCCAGTCAAAGAAATTGAGTCCATTGAAGATTGGAATAGAAAGGATATGCAAATGCATAGACATAAGTACTACAAGGAATAATACTTAAAACATTAATGCTTTGAGTTACATACTAACATATTATACAGATTCAAAAAAGAAAAAAAAAACAACGCATGTTAGTCGCTTATGCATGCAACACTCATAAGAGAATAGCCTACCATGCCTTCTGTGGTTTTGATGTTGGAGAGCAAGATTGAATTGACTAAACCTAGAGAGCTTGGCCTCTTTCCAAGGAAAGTTTTGGATGAAGTTCAATTTTCTCCAATTGAATAGAAACTAAGCTTAACTAATGAATTAAGCATTACTCAATTGGATGCAAGATGATGACTATTGATTAAGCAAAGCCCAAATTCACTTGTATAATTGTTATTTAAGTGTAGATAATGTATTATTAATTGTATAGTGACCATCTATAATTGGTTGATGATAAGCAACACAATGTATTTGAAGTGTTCACTCTTTCAAAGTATTGATATATCAAAGCTTTATGCTAGGTGGGTATTTTCTTCAATCTATTAAGACTCTTACCAATTTCTTGGTTATTGGCGAATGTTTGCATAAATTCTTCCAATTTTTTATTCATGATTCTTTAATGATAAATCCTAATCTTTAAGACTTCTAAAATAAGAATATAAGTGACCCAAGTCAGGGTTCTAGAAAGCACTTTGATAATCAAGTTATTGACCTTATGAGAGAAGGTAAAAATGAGAGTGCAAATGAAGTCCCTTATTAAGAGCACATACCTTGGTTTATATAGAGTAGTGGCACATATGCTAGTATTTTTAGGCTTAGGCCCTGTGACAAAATAGAAAAATAAATATAATAACTTGAAATTCAGTGGGCCATAATGAATATTTTAAATTTTTTGTTGTGGCCAAAGCATAATTTTCCCCTTTTTTGGAGGACTATAGTGAGTATGTTAGAGTTTTGTTAGCCCAAAGTGTAATTTTCCCTTTTTATTTTCATTTTTCTTACCCAGCACTAACCCCATATTTTCTCTCTATTGTCGATAGCTCATCTCCTATGCTCTACTTCTCTTCTTCCCCGATGTCTGGTGTTTCTTTGCTGTCTGGTTTCTCATTCTTCCTTCTTTAGATCAGCATTCTTTCTCTATGGTTGGCTCTCAAGATTGAGCTATGATTTTCCCAAAATCATAGCATTGACCAAACCCCTGCTCTGGCTCTGCTTCCTCCTTCATTTGAAACTATCTTGTCACTTTTAAGGTGAGTAGATAGTCTTGCTTTTTTTTTGTGAATCTAATACTACAAATATTAATTTTGTTACCTAGAATATTGAAATGCTAAATAATTGGAATTTGATAGAATATTGAAATGCTAAATAATTGGAATTTGAAAGGTAGCTGTCTTGAAATCATAACCATATGTTAAGTATATGTGAAAATGAATTTACTGTAGCATACTTATTCATTTTATATTAATTACTATTTATAGAACCAGTGATTGCATCTTGTCATGATATTGGATTTCTGATATTTCCAAATTATATGATACTTTAAAACGAATGACAATGGCTTCTAAACACTAATTTCATGAACTAATTGGAACTATTCCTTATTTTTGGATAAATTTGGTAGTATAATGCATTTTGGTTGACTACTTATTTTTTAAATCCTGAATCCTTTGGAAATTCCTTTAAAGAGCATCCAAGTGAACTTAGTGATTATTATAGTTATTGTCTTGGTTTCTTTGATAAACTGAATCTTTTGAACTTCCAAACTATTTTTGAAAGTGTTAATTATATCCTTGTGTTGTATATGGAAACTGGTTCGAAGAAGCAGTTGAGAGCTCAACCTCGCAAAAAGGAAAGGATCGTTCTCCACCCCAGCAAGTTCCCCCAGCGAGCTCCTCCTCACCAGTGAAGCTTCCCTCCCAACAAGCTCTTTGGCAGGGTCCGCATCAGCGAGCTGCACCTCGTTGGTTGACGACCCAATAAGAAGAGCACGCAGGCAGACAACTTTTGTCCTCTCTCAAGCAGAATCGAGATCGCTGCCCTATCTCTTCACTGATGCCTCAAGACTAGGCCACCAGTGAAGAAGTCGACGCACGTCCCTCACGCTGAGAGTAACATCAGGCAATAGTAGCTTGTTGAAGCCTACCACCGACAATAGGCCCCACTTCCGCAGCCTATGCACTGCTAACAGCTAGATTGTGACCTATACGATCTTTTCTCATTTATTTGATGTAATACAACTGTAGCTTGTAATTGATGCATGAAGCTTACCCTTCCTCTATAAATAAGATTGCATTGTTAGCAATTGGGAAAGAGGACAATCCTTGTAAGCAGAAACCTCATTAAATTTGTAATAGCAAAAATCTCTACTATGGACGTAGGATCCAGAAAGATCTGGATTTAGTCGAACCACGTAAAACCGAGTGTCTTCCCTCATACTCTTTCAACCATCTACTCCGTCTGCTAAACAAGAACAGGCCTAGGATCCCAAAGAATCCCCCGTTGGCTGGAGTTTGGGATACAACCAAAATCTGACGTCAACATTTTGGTGTCGTCTATAGGGATCTCACCTGTTCTGGTTAATTTCTCACTGCCATGGCCAAAGGAAGAGTTACTAGGGCCTTGAGCGCATGACGCCAGAGCCCCAACAACTATGTTTCGATGATGAGTTCGTCCACTGCCCTAGTGACAAGAGTAGCCATTGACTTCCCTTAGGCCGGTCCGATGCAACCGGCTCTCGCTGCTAACAGCACCAAAGAACCGCAAGCTTGGCTTCAGCGTCAAGAAAGGCTTCAACACATGAAAGGGGAATTGGCTAAAACAATCTTGATATGGGTACAGGCACAGACCCAAGATGTGCATGCATGGACTGAACCCATCATGCTGAGGTAGAACGTTCCGACGAAGTAGAGTGAGAGCCATATCACCACCCATGCGATCAGAATGACGCAGTGAACCATCAGGTACCTAGTCATGGATTGGGGGGCATAAATGCTATGGTGGAAGGTCTCCTCTGAAGAGTCAGACATTTGGAGGAGTCCCCTCGAGCTTGAAGCGACCGAGAGCATCTCGGAGAGCAAACTCCTTTCTCTGAAGAGATTATGAAGGAGACTCTACCGTATAAGTTAAAAATCCCTGCCTCCCGTTATATGACAAGGACAGCGACTCGTACAATCATCTGAACCTATTTAATATCTAGATGGACCTTCAAGCTTGTAGCCCTTCGGTCAAGTGCCATGTTTTCCCCGCTACTTTGGGAGAAATATCCCGCGTATGGTTTAAGAGCCTACCAGCTCGCAGCATTGGCAGCTGGGGAGAGTGTCAGGAAAAATTTGCAACCAGTACTAGGCATTGAGAAGGTGACTTACGGCCCCATGCCACCTCGCTACTATCTTCCAAGGTAGGCAGGAAGCACTGAAGGATTATCTCACTCACTTTAGGCATGAGGTCAACAATGTCGAGAAGTCCTCAGATGAAGCCATTCTGACTGTCATCTCTGCGGGACTCCAAAGGGATGGAAAGCTATTTAAAAGCCTGTACAAATCCCCAGTAAGCAGCCTAGGAGAATTCTATGAGCAGGCCACAAAACAAGTCAGGTGGGATGAAACTTTTGGCCCACAAAACCTTGAGACAGGTAGTTCAAGTTCAACATCGAGCAAGAAAAGAAGCTCCCATGGAAGCGGGAATGACAACCCCGAGCTTCGGTTCGCGAAGAAGGGAAAGGATGAAGGGCCCCCATTTCAGGTCCGTCACAGCACCTATAGCATCTTGTCAGATGCTCAAGACAAAATCTTCGCAATGGAGAAGGACAAGGAAGATTTCGGATAGCCTTGGCCCTTAAAAACACCTGGCAAATCCAAAATCAATTGAGGGAAATTCTGTGCATACCACAACGAGTTTGGACATATCACCTCAAAGTGTTGGGCATTGCAAGACGCTATTGAAGATCTCATTAAGAGAGGACGCCTGCATAACTACATCGTGCAGCCTTCCAGATAGCAGCATGGATCCCACCAACAGGGCGCTGAGCGAGAGCGATCCCCCACTATCAAGACAATCTTTTAGACCTCTATGTTTATCTGTAAATTGTATGAACACTTTCTAAATTTTTATTTATTAATACTATGTCCTCTTTTGTTAGGATAACAACGTCCATCGCTTGCACGTTGTCAATCTATTACAAGTCTTGTGAAAGGCGAAAGTGCTCGGATCTGCTACTCAACTAAGGCCCCCCCGGAGCTTAATCTGGAGATGAATTGATGAATCACTCAACCAATTAAGCTGCTAGCTTGCTGAGGCATGGAGACGCTTTAAAATAAACTCACCCAGTCAGTTGAGCTATGGGCTTGCTGACTGGCCAGCGTAGCAGACGTGCTCGCTGGGGCGTGGAGACGCTTTGAAGTAAACCCACCTAGCCAGTTGAACTGCAGGCTTGCTAACTAGCCAGCGTAGCAGACGTGCTCACTGAGGCATGGAGACCCTTAAAAATAGCTCACCAGCTGAGCTTCAGGCTCACTGAGGCGTAGTGGATGTTAACCTTAAAGAGTTTATTAACCCCAAAAGAGTTTTATATTAGTTTTGGATATTGAAAAACAATTGAAAAGATAATATTATATTTTCTTGAACTAACATCTTATTTTTCAGAATGTTTAATTCATTTTCAGGAATTCTTTGATTCAAGATTTATGAAG
>JANHAO010000132.1:0-52798 GCA_026873985.1 Saraca asoca
GATTTAAACATTGAGATTTTTCTTCATACATCGAAGTAACGTCGATTTAACTGTGATTTTTAACTAAAAACATCGAAGTAACTTCTATTTGACTAATAATATCTTTCACAATTCTTTAGTACATGATGTTACATTGAGGTGTGCGATAGAAACTTCTTTTTAAAGAGTGTTTTCAAATCTTAACGTTTTTATACTTCTTTTTTAAGAAAACAACTGGATTGACCACTGTTTCAGTTTATACATTGAATCCTATTGAAACATAGACTTCTTATAACGCTTGATCTTGAATTTTTCAATTGTTCTTCATTGTTCCTGAATCAAAGATTCCTGAAAAATGAGTTTATCATACTAAAATATATAGTTAGTTTAAAATTGATTTTTCAAGATTCAAAACTAGTAATATCAGTATAGCTTAGGCTAACAGAGAACATGCATCAATTTCACTAATCTTAACAAAGCATGCATAAAGATAGCTTCCCTTTACCGAGGATAGACTAGCTAGTGGATGCAACTGTAGGACACGAACTGCTTAGCTTCATGGATGCCTACTTAGGGTATAACCAAATCCTAATGGCCACAGGACAAAGAACATATCTTGTTCATCACCAATCGCGGGTTATACTATTACAAAGTGATGCCTTTCAGACTTAAGAACATGGGGGCAACTTATCAGTGGTTAGTGAACATGATGTTCCGAGAATAGATCAACAATACTATGAAGGTATATGTAGATAACATGCTAGTGAAATCCAAATAACTCGTCGATCACATTCGTGACCTTGACAAGATGTTCCAAACCTTAAGAAGGTGCCGGATGAAGCTAAACCCGCACAAATGTGCATTCGGAGTAGCCTTAGGCAAATTCCTCAGTTTTATCATCAATAACAAAGGGATTAAAGCAAACCTAGAGAAAATCAGGGCATTGCTCGATATGCGTTCTCTCACAGGACCAAAAGACGTCCAAAGCCTAAATGGTCAAATCGCTGTGCTTGGCAGATTCATCTCTAAGGTAATGGACAAGTGTGTTCCCTTCTTCGACGTCCTCAAGAGGGCGAGGAGTTTGAATGGACCCTGAATGCAAGGTCACATTTTAGGAACTTAAGACATATATTGAGCAAGCACCTCTCTTTTCTAAACTGAAAGAGGGTGAAAGATTAACCGTATACTTGGGTGTATCCCAGCATGCCACTTACATAAGAAGAGGGAGGAATTCAACTTCCCATCTACTATGTGAGCAAGAGACTATTGGATGCTGAGACAAGATATTCACTAATGGATAAGCTCGCCTATTGCTTGGTTATCGCCTCGAGGAAGCTTTGACCCTATTTCTAAACTCACAGCATCAGGGTCCTCACTCAGTACTCACTAAGACAAGTTTTGCAAAAGACAGATGCCTCAGAATGACTGCTTAAATGGGTAATAGAGCTCACATAGTTCAACATTGAGTATAAGCCTAAGATGGCTATCAAGGGCTAAGTACTGGCTGATTTCATTGTCAAATTCACAGGCCCCATACAAGGAGAGGTAGAAGTCCCTGAGACCCCATGGTGGGAACTGTTCATTGATGGATTGTCTAGTGATCAAAAGGTCGAAGCAGGAATGCTTCTTATCAGTCCGGAAAGACATAAGGTCTTCAAGAGCCTTGAGGTTTAGCTTTTAGGCTACAAACAATGAAACTGAATATGAGGCCTTATTGGCAGGCTTACAACTAGCCAGAGAGGCTATTCAGAGATGATAAGGGTTTTTAACAACTCACAATTAATTGTTTGTCAAATAAAAGGTGAATACCAAGCCTAGGGGGAAAAATAATGAGATATCTCCACAAAGTCCAAGAGTTGCTAGGCTCCTTTCAACAATTCGAGATCACTCAGATCTCATGAGCCCAGAACACACACGCTGATGCCTTGGCTCATTTGTCCACCACTGATGATCCTGACCTTGTAGGAGTGGTCCCAGTAGAGCTCCTTCCATCCCCAAGTGTTGAACAACAAGATGTTGTCATGGCAATTACCAAGGTGCTTAACTTTTGGATGAATCCAATCCTAAACTACTTGCAGAATGAGATGTTGCCAGAAGACAGACTTGAGGCGTGACGTCTACAAGCTCGAACGGCCAGATATTGCATCCATGATAACATGCTTTACAAGAAAGGGTTCACAACCTCACTTTTAAGATTCATAGACGATGAAGAATATAGTATCATCCTAGAGGAGATTCATGCAAGGCATTACAGAAACTACACTAGGGGGCTGTCCTTGGCATAGAAGGCCCTTCAATAGGGATTTTACTGGCTAACAATGAAGCTGCCATTGACCTCGTTAAGAGGTGCAATAAGTGCCATAGATTTGTAAAGGTGCCATGAGCCCTACTGGCCTATTTGAAGTAGATGACAAGTCCTTGGCCATTCGTAATTTGGGGATTAGACATGATCGGACTGCTTCCTAAGGCACGGGAAAATTATAAATACACAATAATAGTTATAGACTACTTCACCGAATGGGCAAAGGTAAAGGAACTCGCTGAGATCTCATCTTCTAAGGTTGAAAAGTTTGTATGGAACAACATTATTTGCAGGTTTGAGGTCCCTTAGCACATCGTCACCAATAATGGGACCTAGTTCACCAGCGAGCAGATCATCAAGTTCTGCGACGACCTTAAAATTGTTAAGAGCTTCACCATCGTAGACCATCCGCAAGTTAACGAGCAAGTAGAAGCCATCAACAAGATCATTAAAAAGAATTTGAAGACCAAGTTAGAGGCCAGAAAGGGGGCCTGGGTAGATGAGTTATAGTTAGTATTATGGGCCTATAGGACCACGCCTTGTAGCTCCTCGGGGGAAACCCCCTTCTTAATGGTATACGGGTATAAGGCAATGATTCCTACAAAACTTGAGGTTGCTTCATAGTGAAGGGTCACTTTTGACCAAGAAGATAATAACCAGCTGCTCGCTATGAACTTAGATCTTTTGAAGGAAGCGAGAGAAATAGCTAACCTCAAGGTTGTAGCCCATCAGCAACAGATAGTGAGGCATTACAACCACAGAGTGCGAGCTCGAAAGTTCAAGCCCGACAACTTTGTTTTGCTCCTTATCCTCCCTGGAGCTTGCAAATCCAGTGAGGTGACCTTAGGACCGAACTGGGAAGGTCCATACATTATCAAAAGGGTTGTAAGTGATGGGGCCTACCATTTGGTGGATATGAATAGAGAAAATTCCTTCGTGCTTGGAATGCTGAGCACCTCCGCCATTACTATCAATAAGTGTCTCGGTACCTTATCACTGATTCATCGTACATATGAATGTAATTCTTTGAATTCTTTGGATTAAGATTGGAGATTTTTATGCTAAGTTATATGCTGTATGATGCAACAATAGCTAACGTGTCTAACTCTTATATAAGTGTGAGAAAATGAGACCTAAGCATTCAAGCACGCAAACAATAAAGATAAAAAGAGTTCAACCTCACTGCAATAAAATTATATAGGTTATTCATGAAGTTCGTAACATGTGCCAGGGGCACCAAAAAGAGCAAAAGTTATACAATTCTTTCTGTAAGGGGACGGGGCCTCAGAGGCTAAGCCTTCGACATGCTAAAGACTAGGAACTAGAATGTTAGGAGCACCATACACAGGAATAGCATTAGCAGGCTGGGATCTACCCTCTTCTTGGACCACAACTCTGGCAAAAGGGACACTGATTTGGCACCAAAAGCCTTCTTTGTAGCTCGAGCTTTCCATTGTTCTACTACCTTGATGGCTTGGGGATCGAAAAAGGAATAGTCTGGCTCAGGGTACTTTTCTCATACAATATAAAAGAATGAAGCAAGAGTTGCCCTCCCCGTATCCGTAGCGGTCTCTGCCACACGTGAAGACATTTCAGCTTCAACCTTTGCTGCTTTCTCCTTAACAAGCTATAACTCTTTCTTTAGCATCATCGCCTTTTCAGCAGAAGCCTTGGCCCACTGCTCTGTAGCTTTTATCATCCTTTCGGTGGTATTCGCCACCCTGTTCATTTCCCGTAGCTATGATTGGGACTCATATAGCTTTATCTTCCCCTTATTAAGGTCGTTGGAAACGAGGCCAAAGTTCACCTCTATATCCTCACAATGTTTCATCTCACGAGATAATACGGCCTCCAACTCCTTTATTTTCTCCCCAAGTCCCCACACCTCAGCCTGTTGGGCCCCTAACTCATCCATGAAAGCCGATTTCTCTCTGTCCCGGTCCTTGCATATCATGACAATCTTCATCAACGATAGCATATTCTACAGGAATGAGCAGCAAGGTCCGAATTAACAACAAATGAAATAGCTAAGGTGAGAAAAAACACTTACTGTTAGACCTACTGAGTAGCAAATCCTGCCAGCCTCCCAAGGGAGAGTTCCTTACTCTCCATTGCATTGATCTTGCTGTTATTGCCTAAAATCCTACTGAGGTTTTCAACAAGTGTCTGAGCATACACCTCTGTTTCAGAGTCGGGCTCAGCCAATGGTTTTGTGAGATTGACTCCCGACGGGTTTTGAGAAGTCACCTTCTCCTTTCCCTTAGCAATCCTCTACTTCTTTTGAGGAGGATCGGAGGGACTAGAATGACTGGTAGTACTGGTTGCCTCCACCTCTCCAAGACGTGGTGAGGAAGTTGGATCTAGAAGAGAGACCTCAATAGCAGCAGTTGGTTACTCTTTGACAGACAAAATCGCTTCGACCTTAATAACCGCTAGAGCTTCGGGGGCAGGTCCTACATCAGGAGCTAGGGGCTGGTCCGCAGTGATTTAGGTCAAAATAACTTCGGGACCTGAAGGAGCCTTGTCCTCACTATTCCATGGAGGCGTTCTGAGGATCAAGTTCATAATTTTGTTGTATTCATGAAAGTTTGTGGGCCTAACCTCCGTCAGTTGGCGAATCCCTACCTCCTTGGTCACTATGATGTTTATTGGCAGGGTAAGCCTAAAAAAGCAGAGAACATCTTCGTTGAACTTGAAGTCATTCTGAAGATCCTGAAACGAAGCGAATCGATTTAGAACCCCCAACTCGTTGGCCCCGAGTACTAGCCCTCTACCAGTCTCATCTGCAAAAGTTGAATAAGAGGTCAGAATTCAGAACAATAAGTCACAATCTAGGACATATATAAAAGAAGTAAATGAATTCATCTATTCCCAACCCACTTACCCGGAACAAGCACAAAATCAAAATTTTTAAGATATCTCAGCGAAGGGCATGAAATATAAAACCAGTGAGACTTGTAGGGTCCCGCGTTAGACTTCCCCCTCACGTCCCCCTGTGGAAGGATCTTTTTATGAGGTGTTTGCTTGGCCAGAAAGTAATAGAGCCCATCCTCAGAGTTAACACACTTTAGGTCATGAAGGTAACTAAGGGTTTCAGGTGATAGTGGAGGGAGGCCATTGCCCTTGTGAATGAGGGCTAGCAAAATCAAAGAAGTGCATGGGTTAGGTGTTAGCTGAAATGGGCTAAGCTTTATTTTATTTAAAAAATCAATGATGAAAGGATAAATGGGGAATCTCAATCCTGCAGTGAGGTGAGGGATACTAATGGCTACGAAGCCTTATAGAGGATGAGCAGCGTAGTCGTCTGGAGTAGGGACCATGACGCTGCACCCTTTTGGGATCCAGTTCGACTTGGTGATAGAAGTAATGTCACAAACCCGTACAGTGGACTTGTGATGTTTAAACACGTGATGATCGGGGTGCTTTTCTGAAATCATCCTTCGACCTTCAGTGCATCCCAAACGAGCCTTTGGGTTCATAGCGACCTCCCTTCCACTTGTTGTCGTAACCCCAACTTCTCGAATGCTCCTTGTATCTTGAGACGAGTCCGATTCATCATCCTCACTCCTAATCAAGTGACGATGACATGCATGACTCGCTCCCATCTACACAAAGAAAGGAAAAGACTAATAAGCTCATTAAGAGTGAACCATACTAAAGCCGAGACTAATAACTCCTATTTGCAGGCTATGCACACCCTATGCCACCGTACTGACTACCTGAACTCTGGGAAACAGAGAAGACACTCCGAATAGGGAACAAAATCTTAGAAGACATAAATATGTACTAGGAATCCTAGGGCATACAGTAACCTAACTATTCCTTTTCAAATAAAGACTAAGTGTCCTAACCATGTCTACCCGTCAGCATCATCGTCTCCCTAATTGATCAGAATCAAATCCCCTATTTCTTAAAAAGGAAGAAAATTGCATAAAGCATAGAGTTAGGGGAAGCATATCGTGATTATTAGAGATGAAAAGTCTGGAAGGCTCGAGAACAACCGAAAGCGCAAGCAGAAAATGATAGAAATTGTTAGCAAAGAAGCTATAATGGTGGCCAGAGAAACCGGTAGGCAAATAACACTAGAAATCCAAAAGTTTTCAAATGGCAAAGTGAGAGGGAGAAAGAAAGCACTCTCAGCTTAAAAGAGGATCACAACCTTACTATTGGATCAAAAAGAGCGTCAATTACCCACGATTCAATGGTCCAGAGAAAATAGTGGCCAATAAATGATGATTTAGCATATGTGCACCAAAAGCTGAAAATAATAATTACTAGCCACCGTTGGGAAACAAAAAGCCATGCGTGTGAAACATACAAGGAAGCCAATGGCTCATTGAGGTCGTAGGTCGCGATGTCATTGAGAATTGGGGCATAATGATAAACAACTATCTCGTGTCCATGTAATGCGTTAGCCATAAGTTGAATTCTTGCATGAGCTGCGTCCAAGTAATGTACCTGCCTTGAACAGAATTCTTGCACAGAACGACCTTGCGTCTAAGTAATGCATTAACCACACGTAGAATTCTTGTGCAAGATGGGGGAAAATAATCACCTCGCGTCCAAGTAATGTGTTAGTCATATGTAGAATTCTTGTGCGAGTCGTGTCCAAGTAATATGCCAGCCCGGCACAGAATTCTTGCGCGGACAGACCTTACGTCCAAGTAATATGCTAACCATGCATAGAATTCTTGCGCAAGTTGAGGATAAACTTAAAACCTCATGTCCAAGTAATATGTTAGCCACACACAGAATTCTTGCACGAGCCGGCATGATTGATTGGTGATGCGACACATATCCTTTAAATGGGAGTTTATTGATTAAAGCCGATTGGCTTGAATTCTTTATGACAGAAGCTAATTATCTCATTAAATACTTTACTCAACGATTGTTGAGTTATGATTTTGTAGGGGTAAATCACATTACCGATGACAATCAGTTAAACTATCCACACATGAACTTAAAAAGACAAAGGGGCAAAAACATGATGCTCAAAGTTACACTAAACGACCTCCTTCAATGAGGCAGATTTAGATCAGGAAAACCAATGCACAAAGATAAAGCAAAATTAATAAGCTAACGATCCCATAATGGGAAGGAGAGTCGATTTCCTGGGGATAGACTCCCGTCAGATGAAACATACAGACTCGGCTGCTCCCGCTCATAACCTTCCTTAGTCGGCGGATCATTTCTTGACTCCCTAAACATAGAGCAATTTAAAAAAGGACCAGGAACATGGCTAGCAAGGCTGAACTTCATGGAAAGGCTGTGAAGAAATAATCCAAGATCTATACAAAATTTCCTAGGAGCCAAGGAGAGAAGCTGTACAGGGAAGTTACATGCAACAGGCTATCCATGTCTTCAAAACCTCTACAACGGACAATCCATGTCCTGAAAAGCTTATCCGGAAGCTGAACCATCAAAAGAATGAAGTGCTTGATCACAAAAAGAGAGGAGCTCCACAGGCTTTTATAAATCCGCTTGGGTGCATTAGATGGTCTGAGAGACATTCGTCTGTTCTAAATCAAACGACCTAGAAATAATGAAGACAACCATGTTGATGGCTGAGATAATGCATAGGAAGGGCATGGCCTAAAGTGTGAGAAATGAAAGCCTAAAAGATGAAAATGACATGACAAACCGAGTGTAAAGACTGAGCCATCCTATAGATTACGGACAAAGACTTTGACCACTTGCTGTAACTCCTAGCTCGCAAAGCGAGCGAAAGTTAGGGGGCTTATATTATATAGATTTTTTTGAAAGCATGTTTTGGGCCGGTCAAGGTCCAATTGGAAGTCCACTTAGATTGGTGGAGATCCAAGATGAAGTTCAAGGTCGTTAAGTGAGGACCCTTAATTGTCGGGTGCGAGCTGTAGGCATCTCGCAATGTCACGAAGGAAAGGGTGTAATTCGTTGAAAAGACTTCCAACCCCTCAACGAGGAGCCTGCGGCCTTTAGAGGAATGACCAGGTACAGATGACGAGATTAGCTAGAGCCATCAGCCCGTTCAACTTCCAGCTCACCCGCTAGCAACGGATACCTGTATGGAACCCAGTCAGCAACCCAAGGCACACGTTTCTTGTTGACAGCTCAGCCTCCAAGCTTACATATCAGCTCTCTAAAAATCTGACAATGATTTGCCTAACATTAATTATCCGACACCAAGCATTAAATGCCTTGAATGGCAGAAGTAATTATTTTATTGTTTATGAAATTACACTTGTAACCCTCCCCTTTTCTATAAATGAAAAGATGAGGTCACCATAAAAAAAGGGGGAGAGGAGAGATACATGCAGAAACTTTGCCAGTATCGAGAGTGAGCACTATTCATCCAGAGAACTCCATTGTTGTATTCATACCCTGTAAAACTGAAACTTACAGTGCATAATAAAAGATCAACATGGTCGTAGAGGCCAAACTGGTTTTAGCCGAATCACAGTAAACTCTTGGTGTTGTTTCTTCTTCTTCTTTACTACCTTCTTCCACTGTTTTTTGCCATATTTAGTCTGCAGTCAGGGGTAATACTGAACTTAACTCGTTGACCAGATTTTGGTGTCAACATATTTCAATTGAATTTTCTTGTAACCCATGTCCCATATAGCTTGAAGATCACAAATAACCTTTCAGCTTGAAAGGCCGAAAAATGGCCAAAGGGTTTGGCAGATCTATACAACCACCACTCATTTGAATCTCTAATCAAACTACCATAACCAACAACTGAGTTATTGTTTTTAGATGCACCATTAGTGTTAATCTTAACCCAACATTTATGAGGAGGCAACAAAGAAATTTTCAAAGTGCCCATAATTTTAGTATTCATATTATTCGAGCTTAGTAGATTATCAGCAATTTCATCAGCATAACCATTATTACATTAATTGGATTATGTGGCCTAACAAAGGAATTAGAATTCACATCCTGATGCCTCCACAACCATAAGTACGAGCAACAAATGGCTCATATTTAGACCAAGGCAAAATAAACTTGTCACAAGCCACAAACAAATTCATATCTATCCATTCTTATAGATCCAAAGCAAAGAAATGGGCAACAAAGCTATATGGGACAAAGGAATGCCATACCTTTATTGCATGAGAGTAGTCCCGAATCACATGTAATACTGTCTCTTCTTTATTAGTATAACTTGCAACAATTGGACACATTACACCACTTAGAGATGTAAGTATTAGTTAACAATCTCTCATGGCATACTTGCTAAATGAATAAACAAATTCTTTGGGGGACATAAATCTTCCAAATCCATTTGTTGTAGCTTCTCTCCTCATCCTAGGAATTTTGCATCAATGTTGAATATGCACTTTTGACAGTAAATGTACTTGCTTGACTATCCTTCCAAATTAGTCCATCATTCCTAGAGAAAATTGATTGAATTTTAAAGATAATATGAGGGGAACAATTTGAGCTAGCAAAATCCAATCCCAATTTTTATTATCAATAACAAACTTATGCACACAAATATTCTGTTGATCTTCATCTAGAGGTAGTACATCATATTGGATGAAAAGATGATCAATTCCTAACTAATCATCTTTCTAAAAGTTAAGTTTATGAATATTCATGTAAAGTTTAGATTTCAATCATTTTTATACTCATTTATGTATTTATAAGAGAATATTTATGAATATTAACCTAAAATTTATGTACATAGTTGTTTTGAAAATTTAAGATCATATCATTAAAATCCAAATCCAGTAGGAGTTTGACATCATTAGCATTTTAAATCTATCTTCAAGTGTTGTTTCAAGAATACATTTTGTAATTATGTATAGATGGAGAAATGCATAAATATTTTACAAATTTGATGATTGTTATATGTTACTAAACTCTTTAGTATTTGATATTTAAGAAGCATGTAGATATTTTATCCCATAAATTATTTGTAATGTTTTACTTCAATGTTGTTTAAAATATTAGTGTATTAATTCTATTCCAAAATATAGTTAATTTCTAGACTTCTTATGATATATAAACCTTTTGATTAATCATCACTATATATCATACAATTTTTGTAGATATCTAAAAAATATTTTAATTCAAAAGAAATTAATTGATTTTGTTGAAGTTATTTGACACATGTTTAAATGCTATTTTCCAATATTGAATAATTTAAAAAATATTTTAAATAATTTTAAATATTATTTTATAATATTTTAAATGGTATAGGGACATATAATTAGAACATTTTATCTCTTACGTATAAATTTTGTTAGTACTAATTTATTGAATGTGTTTTAAAAAGATTTGACTTAATCTTCTAATTAAAAAACAAAATATAGAAAATCATTTATGAAAACTATAACAAATGACTATTAAGATTATGCAATTTTTGTGAAATAAAGCAATCAAAAATAGTATTTGGATAATTGAATTGAAAATTAATTTTTTATATCTTTGCCTTAAAATTAATTTTGAGAAAAATTAAAATAAAGTGAAATAGAAGTAAGAAATTTTTAGTCCTTTTTGAAATTAATTTTAAGATAAAAGTAATTTTGGATTTAGGTTGCCAAACACAAAAATTATTCATTTTTCTATCCAAAATTAATTTTGGATGGAATCCAAATATGCAGTTCAGTCAAATTATTCTAGCTTACTTTTTCTTCTAACTTTTTATTTTTAATATTATTTTTTGTATTTTACTAATATTTTAATGTAATATTCTATATATTTTCAGACATATTACACTCAAAAATAATTTTTAACTTTCATTCCCAAATGTAAACTTATTCTTACAAAAGTAATTCTCCTAAATTAGTTTTTCTTAATAATATTTTTTTTATTGATATTTAAACAAGACTTATAATTATGTGACTTATATCCAATACTAATGGTCTTAAATTAAAAAGAATTAATTATAAGATTTATCTAATATAGAATGCTATGTAAATTATTAGTGTATAAATTAATTGAATAAGACATATTTAGAATTTAATGATAGAAGCTGCAAAAAAAAAAAAAAATTCTTCATAAACTAATCAAAAAAATAGAATTTGGTAACATGAAAATTGATTTTAAAAGAGTCAAATAACTTGTATTGTATGAGTTTTTAGAAGAAATTAAGGGTATGGAATAATAATTAAAATGTGATGAGTTTAACTTTAAATAAAGAATACTTAAATAATATATGTAAAAAAATTTAAATAAAGATAGTTTAAAAAAATAATGTAGAAAAGCAAAGACATAGATAAATGAGATTGTCAATAACCATGTCTTTTACAAGTAGCTTTCACTTATTTTTCCTCTCTCTCCTTTCATTCACCCACACCATAAAATTAGAAAAACAACATTAATATCTTTAGATATTTATAGGTTATGTTAATTTATTGTTTGACATGCAAAAAGTATTTCATTCATGGGTGTTGAGATTGGTAAAGATAAAATACTGAATTATCTTAGCTTATAATAATGGTGAGTCTAGGTAGAACCATAAAGATTGGAGATTAATCTAATGCATTAACTATAAAAGGTCGGGGATCTATGACTAGCTAAACAGGAACTAAAATTAAATAGATTGCATCAACAAAGGTAAATGGAATCAAAGATTAAAAGGGAAATCCAATAGAAAATTTCAATCCAAGAGATTCTTACATTCAAGTCATTGACTAATCATTGACATAAATATTTCATTCCTTTTTGGCCACTTAGCCTATAATAAAATCAGATCTAACATTTAATCAATTTTTGCTAATTTTCTTCTAATTTGACTAACCAAGCCTAACACCCAATTAACTTTTATTGTTGAATTGATTAAAGCTTAACATCTCAACTAATTCAATAATAGCATTAGGATTTAAAAATACTAAGATTGATTAACCAATTTACCCTAGCAGCAAATTCATTAATAACCCTCAATTCTCTAGGATAATTGACCCACACTAGTGTAGAATAAAAAACCTATTGCTACTCAAGCTAAACAGTCATAAACAATATTAATTATAGAAATTTAGCTAACAGTAAATCGTAATGAATAATTAATTAACGGGCCATATTAATCAATTACCCAAAACAATTAATGGCATTAAAATAAAGAATCAGGGAAATCAAATTAGGAACAAATTAACAATCGAAACAAGTCTTGCCCTTATTCCTTTGGTTGAATTTGTTTACTCCTTTTGATTTTGTAAAGAATTGCTTTGTATTAAGAACAATTGAAGAGAAGATATACTGGTGAATGTGCATATTATAGATTTTAACAATTATGTGACAAGTAAGTAAATTCGATAGCAGAAAAATAAAGAGTCAATGGATATAGTTTTTAAAGTGATTCAGTTTGAATTGAAACTACAATTTAAGTATACATTACTAGATAATTCTCAACCAGATCACCACTTCAATTAATCAAAACATTAGAATTTAACCAAACTTCTAAAATGCCAATTTATAACACAAGAATTACAGGAATCTTGCTAATCTAAAAGAATTAGTATTAGGCTCCTTTAAATCTAAAAACAAACATAAGAAATTAAATATGCTCTTACTAACCTGTACAAGATTTCTATCAACCTAGAAACTTTAAAAGAAAAAATAAAAGATAAGAAAAGAATAGGGTAAAGTAGAAATACAATACTAAAAGAAGATTTGAGAAACAATTCTTAAATAGCTAAAATGAATTTTAGTAGATGTTTAATTCAAAATCATTTAATCTGATTTGGAAATCTTGTGAGGTAGAGAAATCTAGTTAAGCTCTTTTCTCTAAGATTTTCACACTTGAAGGAGAAAGAAAATTGTGTAAAAGTTATGAAAACTGAAGGTAGTTAGGACCTTTATAACTGTTGTAACCATTTGTAATAGAAAAACTAACTTTTAGTTTGTGAATCGATTCAGATAAAAATCCTAACTTTTGATTTTTAAAAATTTTCAAAATTGTTCTTCATGAATCGATTCGTAATGTGTAAAATAGTTTTATAAAATCTTATTTTCTTCAAGTGGTTTTGTTTCTACTTCATTTTGAAAATATTTGTTTCAATCAATTTTGAATTCATTTACAAAAGATCTTATAAAAATAAAATAATTGCTAATTCTAATGTTGATCTCTTGAATCACATATATATACTTTGAAATCTGCAAAACAAATTAAAATAAACAAAGAAATATAATGTCAAATAATAATGTAAATGATTTGATTAAAATTATTTTTCAACATCAAAACTAAGAAATAAGTAGTCAGGATAACCTAGGCTAACACAGTGGCCTTGACTTTACTTAAAAATTTGATTTCTAACTTAATTTGTGGGTTAAAAATTGAAAAATTTTGCAAAACAGTCTAACTCTATAACAAAATTTTTCACTTAGATCTATAATCTTAAAACTTAATTAAAATAGTGTAATTTTACTTCAAACCCTTCATGAAAGTTGTGAGGTGGATTTTAGCTATCTAATGAGCTTGACTTGCATAGAAATAAGGGCTAGAGCTCTAATTATGATTTAAATACCAAAATTAGTTTTGGATCAATAGGTCACCACTCTATTTTGGCTTTTAGGCTTAATTTAACCTTCAAAACTATTGAATTGGACTTTGAACTCTTTATGACATTTGTAGAGCATCTTATTAACTTTTCAAAAACATAAGAATCACCCGAAACTAAATTCAAAACTCAAGATATACCCGAAGACTTGAAATAGTGCCAAATTATCATATTAATCCAATTAAACTAAAAAAAATTGACCCAACCACAAAACCAATCACAATAATCCAATTTAGTATATAAATATGATAAAAGACTAAGTATAGAAGGGAAATAAAATGTATATATATTGTGTTCATCAAGTTCTCCACACTTACCTCCTGCACATCCTTAAGCAAGACACCAAAACAAAAAAAAAACAAAACTTAACTCAAAACAAAAACTCTAACAATACCTTTTTTAACAATGATGAGAGTGCAAAACCAAAAGAAAGGAAACAACCAAAATTTTAGTAGACATAGCATATCATGAAGTGCATTCCTGACAACTCACAACTCAAAAGTAACTAGCAAAGCAATTTCATTCAAAAGAAAAGTAGATAAACATGATAGACCCTCACAAGTTAAGCTTTTTAACTCTCTTAGTGTTGAAGATAGGCAAGTGTTTCACTCAATTTCAATCCATGAAAATGCATTACCATAAACTTGCTTATTATCTAATCTCCGCTACTTAAATCACATGCATAGCATAAATCAAAAAGACTTTTCAAAGGTGGTAATATAGCTAAGGAAAAAGGGGAGGAAAGGAATGAAAAGGATATAAAAGTGCAAAACTTAAAAAATTAATAAAGTATTGTATTATAGATCTAACAGGCAAAGCAATGATTAAAATTGGAATTTACATCACAAATTTTCACATTTATCAACTTGTCTTTTTCTCATTCTTTTTTTTTCTTCACATATTTCCACTTTTTTTTTAAGCTTTTTCTCTTTGAGAATTTTCTTTTTTTTCAAATTCAGTCTTCTTTTCTTGTTTTCTTCTTTTGAATTGCATTAAGCTCTTTATTTTCCTTTTTTTTCTTGACCATTGTAATGAGTCATATTTGCCTTTTCACTAAACAATTAGCACACCTTTATAGTTGTTCAAGAACTCTTCCCATTAATGAATTAAATGTTCTATTAATCCCTAAAGTTAGGAAAAGGTAAAGATATTTAAGGCTTGCCTTTCTAATGGGCTGCATCACAAGAAACAACGGTCAATTAGGCTTAAAGAGACTTAACAATTATATATTGCAAAGTTGGCTAAAAAGGCAAAAGTGACTCACTTAAAGAATGCCTTACTTAACTTTACTCATGCATGTGTCAATGTAATCTAAAAAAAAAATTAAAACAAGTTCTAGAGTAACAATTTCATAAAAGAAAAGTATATACAAGAAAGAAGATGAACTTGACAAAAATGTTAAAAAAAAGGCTTAAAATCTTATAGGCTATATATCTACCAAATTCAATCTATAAATATTTCAAACTTCATCATTATGCTAATCAAATTTAAGGATTAGGAGGCAAGATAATTTATTCAATCATGTTATGCAACCATCAAAATCAATTACAACTTATTCAACTAAACAAACTTATCATCATTGAAAAATACCTAAATGAACAAATTAAAATAAAAAAGTTTTTTCCTTTTTTTTTTCAAATAGAACAAAAAGTAAAACAAAGCAAACCTAAAGTCTCCCCTACACCTAATATTGTTTTAAATGTAAGCACAAAATTATCAATAAATCATGGACAATTAAAATAAAGGAAAGAGGTAAAGAGAATGAATGCTTAGGTTACCTCCTAAGAAGCACATCTGTTTAAAGTCATGGGCTCAACGGTTTATTGGTTCTTCTCTCAACTAGGGTCATGAATTCATGCTCTAGGAATTGACTACCACTTATGAACTTCAAAACCCATCTCTAGTTGCATGAAACTATTACTATTGCCAATTGCTACTTCTGATTTATCCTTGCCAATCAATTTTGGAACATCCTATGTTACGGGATCAGTGGTATTAATACAATACAGGGAATAATCATTATGAGGGTATTCCATGGCATCATCAAAGATATTGTATAATATGGTATCTCCATCAAACTCCATGGTAAGAGAGTGAACATAGACATCAGTTTTTGTCCTAGATGTTTTAAAAAAAAATTCTTCCTTAAATGATAGAAGCTGAGTTACCTAAGCGATCATCTAGTATTTTTAGAATGTAAAAATTTGCAAGAGAGATGAAGGCATCTACCAACACTAAAACATTATCAACAACTTCTATAGGAATAACATTAGAGCTATTTGCCAGTTGTATAATAGCATTTGTTTTCTTCAAAAGTCCAATTTCAGAGATGCATAAATCGAATAAGGTATTACATTTATAGATGCACCTAAATCTAGCATAACAATTTAAAAATAATTTTGATCAATTGCATAAAGAATTGTGAAGGAACTTAGATCCTTGCATTTTTATGGTAGTTTCTTTTGGATGATAACAGATATATTTTCTCTACTCTTACTTTCTCATTGCCCTTCAATTTCCTTTTGGTGATGTATAACTCCTTAAGAAACTTTGCATTTACATGGGAGTTTGTTTAATCACATCCAGCAGTGGTATGTTCCCTTCTACTTTCACAAAAGTCTCTAGGATGTTTCTCTCTTGGTCATTTTTACTATGCTTTCTTGGGAAGGATGGGAAAGGAAAAATTGAAATTGGTTAAGAACCATATATTTGTTTAGTAGGTTCTACTTCTTTTTTCTCTGTAATTTTTTTTTTTACTTTTTTTTACTGCAATTGGTTATTCTTGAGCTCTAGTTTCTACTTTATTACCACTCTTTAACAATATTGCACTCATATTTTATCTAGGATTCAAAATTATCTAGGAAGGTAATCTACCTACAACTTGAGTTTCCAAATTGCTCATTTTGTCTCTAATTTTTGTAGTCTAACATTTATGTCCTATTAAAACTATAACATACTAGCTCTTTATTTTTGCAATTGTAAGTTAGTGGCCCTTTGGTTTTGCTCTGACTATTGCATGTTAGCTCTTATATGCTATTTAAATTGTAGATTGTACTGAGCTATAGTTTGAATTAAGTTTTCAATGGTTTTAGTGGGAGATAGATTTTGGTTCTACTACATGCCTTCAAATGGAGCTTGTTGAGAAGAAGTTTATTGTCTAGCCTGATTTTTATATCTCAAATGAGGATAGTCTCTCTAGTTAGGATTATATTTATTAAAGTATAGATTGTATGCTTTTTGTGGCTAAGCTAGAAATTTCTTATTTTTTTGGAAATCCTCCCATTATATAGACTTGTTGGAATGGATTAGCTTCTTGGAAGCTTAGATATGTCTCAGTGTTGTATCTAGTGATTGAGTAAAGTTTACACACTTTTCCTTCTTGTTTTTGTCCTAAGGCGTGTTGAACCATTAAAACTAAGTCTGCCATTTGTCTATCGAAATTGGAAGTCTACACATTATTGACTTTCTTCACTGCATAATCTATCTTGCTACCAAATTATTGTGAATTGGCTGCCATATTTGCTTTCAGATTTCTTATAGCATCTGGAGTCTTGTTTACTAGAGCTCTTCCACTTGCAGCATCTATTATACTTCTATCCATTAGTAGAAGGCCTTCTTAAAAATATTGGATCAAGAGCTGACCATTGATATAGTGGTATGGGCAACTAGAACACAACCTCTTAAATCTTTTCTAGTACTCATACAAGGTCTTTCTGTTATACTATTTGATACCACAAATTTCTTTTCTTATATTAGTAGCTCTTGAGGTAGAGAAATATCTCTCCAAGAAAAATTTGGTTGCTTCATTTCTTGTGTTGATGGAGCCAAGAAGAAGGTAATATAGCCAATCTTTAGCTAAATCAGATAGTGAGAAAGGAAAGGCTTTCAATTTAATTTGCTCCTTTAAAATTCCCTAGGGCTTCATGGTAAAGTAGACAATATAGAACTCTTTAAGATGCTTGTGAGGATCTTCTTTAGCTAGGCCGTGAAAGGTAGGCAACAAGTGTATTAACCCAAACTTTAGCTTAAAGGCTATATCAATTTCAAGGTAATTTATGCATAATGGTTCAAGTTTGGAGCAACTAACTTCTTCAAGGTTCTCTAGTTGAATGCCATATTCTTTAAGTTAGTGTAAGAAAATGAATAATCAGAAAGTAGCTATACAACTATGCTAATTCCAGGGGAACAAGTTGTTAATTGGTTAGATGACGATGATGTTTAAGCTTGAAAGGGTCCAAAGTGGCGTATAATCTGTCTTTCCAAATTCTACAAGGTTTTCTTAGTTTTTAGATCATATATTAGCTTAGAATGATGAGAAGATTGAGTCATACACTAAAAGATTTATTAAGAAATCAAAAACCAAAGAACAAAAATGGAAAAATTGACAAAATAATGCAGAAAAATACTAAAAAACTAAAAAAATCTATTAAGCGCTGAAATTTTGCAAAAATAGGTTAGGATACATACAAATTATGATCAAAAGGCCAAAAATTAGCAACCTGCCAAATTTGAGCTCTAGATTCCACAGAAAATTTTGCTATCAACATTTCCTATAAACACATAAAAACTAGCAAAATTATGTACAGAGGAGGTAAAACCAAAGGAAAAATAGAATTTAGAGCCCAATCCTAATACTAATATCTCAAGCACTAAACTCTACTAAAAACACAAGAAACTAATCCAGCTCGTCCTCGACTATGGCACCAAAATGTCACTGGTGTTGAGATCGACAAAGATAAAATATTGAACTTTCATAGCTTGTAGCAAGGGTGAGTTAAAGTCAGATCACAGAGATTGGGGATTAATCTAATGCATTAACATTAGAAGGTAAAGGGCTTTTAACTAACTAAATAGGGACTAAAATTAAACAAACTGCATCAATATAGGGAAACAGAATCAAAGATTAAAAAGGAAATCTAATCGAAAAGCTTTAATTCAAGGGATTTTTGTATTCAATTAAGTGATTAATTATTGATACAAATATTTCATTCCCTTTTTGAACATTTAGCCAAGAATTAAATCAGGCCCAACACTTAATCAGTGTTTACTAATTTCCATCTAATTTGGCCAACAAAGCCTAACACTCTGACTAATCCTTGTTGTTAAATTGAGTAAAATCTAACACCTCAACCAATTCAATAATAACATTAAGACCTAAAGATACCAAGACTGATTAACCAATTTACCTCAATAGCAAACTCATTAATCACCTTTAATTATTTAGGATAATTGACTTGTACCAGTGCACAATCAAAAACCTATTGCTACTCAATCTAAACAACCATAGATAACATTGATTATAGAAGTTTAGCTAGCAGTAAATCACAATAAATAATAATTAATGGCTATATTAATTAATCATTTAAAGCAATTAATGACTTTAAAATTGAGAATTAAGGAAATCAAATTGGGAATAAATTAATAATAGAAGCAAGTCTCAAAATTAGCAAGAGAATTAAAGTATAATTTCTTTTAGATTGAATAAAAGGTTTAGTTACATATTAAAATAAAAATAAAAACAAAAATGAATAAGAAGAGAAGACCTAAAAAGGGTTAGTGTTCTTGCCTTAACAGAGCACATTCTCTTTATTAAAGTAGAGAATTGAAAAATAATGTAAAGAATTAATACAATTAGGTCTCAGCTGGGCTTTTATATGAGCTCACTGTACTGTCTTTACTTAGGCTACTAATTAGGCTTGGAAGAAGGCATTATTAAGTGTGGGTCTCGTTATAGGGATTGTAGCTCCATTTCTTAGCAATCTAATGGCCTTGACTTTGCTAAAAAATTCAATCTCTAACTTGTGTGCTAAAAATTAAAATAGTCTTTTCAAAATAGTTCAACCTCATAACAAAATTTGTCACCTAGATCCACAACCTTGAAAATTAAGACATTGCAGTTTCACTTTAAGCCCTTCATAAAAGTTGTGGAGGTAATTGTCCAATGGGCTTAAGTTTGTATTGAAATGAGGCACAGAGCTCCAATGATGATCAAAATACCTAATTAGTTTCGGGTTAGCAGGTCAACACTCTGTTTCAGATTCTGAGCTTAATTTGAAATGGCTGAACTAGACTTTGGACTCTTTATGACATTTGAAGAGCGTCTTCTTTGTTTTCCAAATGCATAGAAATCACCCAGAATTGAAGTTCAAAACTTAAGATATACCTAAAAACATGAAATAGTGCTAAATTACTGAATTAGTCCAATTAAGCTTAAAAATTGACTAAACCACAAAACCAATCATAAGTATCTAATTTAGTACATAAACATGACGAAGTATAGATGAGATGTAAAATATGTATAAATTATTTTCATCATTTATTAGATTTTGTAAAGTCACTTACTTTTCATTTTCTATTAATTTTCATTTGTTTTATGCATAAGTTTATAATTAAAATTAATTTTCTATTACATTAAAATTTTATTAAATGAAGTATGATAATTCCATATATATTAATTCCATGATATTGTAATATTTCTTATCACTAGGATAACTTTATTTATATTTGTTTTGTTTAAGTTTGGCATATTCTCAATATTAATTAAATATATCTCACCTTATTTAAACATTGCATGAATCAGTTACTATATCATGATAAATTATTTTTTAAAGTTTTCATTATCTTATAACTCAAGTGATAAATTTACTTGCATTAATTTTAGCTTCAAAATTAAATTTTTTTTTTCTTCTAGTCATTTTGGTCATCAAATGATTCATAATATATTTAATGTGAAATATTCTCAGCACATGAATGAGAAATAGTTATAATATGTAAGTGAAATTTTTTTTTAAAAAAGTCATAAATTTTAATTTATATTATTGTTTTGAATAATCAACACTAAAATCTATACGGTGGTGATTTATTTTATAAGTTAAATTACTCTTCACTCGTTGTAGTTTCACTCAATTTCTAATTAGGCTCTCATAGTTTAAAAGTTTTAAATTGGATCCTTATACTTATTTTTCATTTTTAATTAGATACTTTCTATCATTTTTAGTAGATTTTATTAGCAATTATTTGGACAATAGTCTTTAAATGTGGTTTAATAATTATTGATGTGGAGCTTCCATACAATTTCTATTTATATTTAAGTGACAAATAACCTAGACAAAATTATAATATGTTGTAAAATTATTTTATTTTTAAAGGAAAATGATGGGTCTGTTATCTTTCACTTAATAAACCGCTTATAGATCATCATCTATGTGACCCAATTACTAGCAAAATCTAATAAAAAAATGAGAATAAGTATCCAATTGGAAATGAAAATAAATATTAAGATCCAATTTAAATCTTTTAATCTATAGGGACTTAATTAAAAATTGAGTAAAACTACATGGAGTAATAGAGTAATTTTACTTATATTATACTATATGACTATATATTAAAATTAGACTCAATAATGTTGCTTATATAATTGTTTATTTAAATTTTATGTTATCTTTATTTAAAATTGAAATAAATTTAATTAAGTTAATACGTTATTTTATTCCATGCTTGGCATGGGTGCTCTTTTAGTATATATGTAAGACATGTACTTGACATGGAATTTATAACAACATAGAATAGATGTATGTATAACACCATAATAAACTATTATATAATAGGAAGTTTACTCCTACCTTTGATGCTCTAGATTTTAACTTGGCGAAAGGCCATGGGAAGATTATAATTTAGTCTAATCTTCCTTGAGATTAAGTTTAACTACACAATCCTCCCTTCTATTTTAGAAACCTACACATAAGCTCATTTAACAAATTTCTATACAAAATATTCCTTATAACATGTTTTTATTCCCTTAGTTTGGTTTTCTATCAATTTAAAGTTTTGAAATAATTAAACTGCCTACTATTACTTTCACTTCTCCTTCAATTGTTGTCGTTGTCCTTAAAGACTAAATTAACTAAAATTATGGGGTAGTAATGAATACAAGATCAACGACCTTAAAATATGAAAATATGTGGTATCCCATGTGGCGTACTCAACTAAGGATAACAACTGAGCAAAAGACCACATTACCCTTCCATTACTATAAATAGTTAGACATGAATATCAAACATTCATTGACTTAAGTATCATAAGGGCTTTGGCGATCACCACTATCGATCTCATTGTAGGTGTTCTCTAGCTACAATGCTCAATTGCTAAAGTGAAAGTGTTCATCATTTGGCACTATCTATGGTTTGGTTTCCTACAATATCTCATCAATATGATTGTAATATTTGTTTTTATACATCTTTGCAATTTATGTTTCAACTTAATTTTCTATGATCTATTTAACTATTTTTGCTCCTATTAACAATTCTATTGGTTAATTTGTTGTTTCAATTTTTATCAACATTTCACAAATTAATTTGAATTTATGCTCTAATTTGACTTTTAATGTTTGGATTTTGTTTGATCCTATGTTTGTTGATCATCCATCATGAATTATTTTTTCCTTGTGTGAAGAGGATTGCATGTGTGCCATCATTTCACTATGTTCATTTGATCCAATAAGATCATCTTTTGTTGATTATTTATTTATGATTTGTTCTTTGTATGATTATGCAATCTCTAATCAATTTGATACAATCTTTTTTCTTTTTCTAATTAATTTCCAGTTTTAGGAAGCAGATCATTGCATAAATTAGTAGTTCAAAATCACTTGGATGAATCATGATCATAATCTTCAGCTATTCCAACATTCTGTGACCATTGCTACTAGTCATCAAATGCAAGATTTCTTTATGCTATATATCGTTTTGATGATCAATCAATCTAAAACTAAGGCCAGAGGCCTAAATTAACATGTAACTTTGCCCAAGTGGTAAAAACAAGCACCAGTCGTGTCTTTTTTTTTTTAGAGTCAGATTATCACTTGAATTTTTGGCCAAATCATGATGATACAATGGTAGTTATGGCCATTATTCATAATTATGTTGTGTAAAGAATTTTGGTCAACCAAGGTAACTTAGCCAATATTTTGTGCCTTCATATAGCAAAACAGCTTAACCTCTTGTATCAATCTTAGATTTGCTATCATGACAATTTGATTGTTTTTTAGGAAAATAGATACCAACTTTATGCTTTGTAAAATCATGAGTCTCTCTTAATGTGTTTCTCTAGATTTCTAGTGATGACGTGGAATTTCTAATAGTTGATATGCCAAATACAATTTATAATGCTATTTTTGGATGGTCGTTACTAAATAAAGTGCAAACTATTGTAGCTCCATTTGCTGATGAAGTTTCCTACTGATAGCGATATGGGGCAGGTTCAAGTTGATCAAATATTAGCTCAACAGTGTTATAGCCTTAATGGAAGGCCAATGTTTAAAGAAATTAGAGATATCACATCCAATCAGATGATGAGTAAGAAAAGAAGTAGCCAAGAATGGTAAAATAGTCATTCTTGAGTTAATTGATCTAAGGATTATTGAAAGTGAGAGAAACCCAAAACTTGACTCAAATTAGAGAATATCAGGATATTCGGCCTAGATGATGATCAAACTATTAAGGTTGGTGCAAATTTGCCAACTGACTTTAAAAAGAAACTTATCAAGATCCTTAAGGATAATGTTAAAGTACTTACCACTACTACTGTGGATAAACCAAGCATTAACCCTAAAGTTGTCTGTTATAAATTAGCTATTAATCTTTTGGTTAAACTTGTAAAACAAAATAAGAGGAAGTTTGGGCCAAAACGATTAGATGCTATTAAAGTAAAAGTGGATAAGCTTTGGAAAGCTGAATTTATATGAGAAGTCTCTTAAACCACCTAGTTATCAAAGGTGGCTATGGTTAAGAAGGTAAATGATAGTTGGAGGATATGGGTAGATTTCACTCATTTAAACAAAGCATGACGGAAGGGTTCTTACTATCTACTAAAGATAGATAAATTGGTTGATGGAACATCTAGCTTTGTAATTCTCAACTTCTATGATGCTTTTTGAAGATATAATTGAGTCCTAATGTGGTTAGAAGATAAAGACAAGACAACTTTCATTACTAATGGAGGAGTATATTGCTACAAAGTTATGCCTATTGGGTTGAAAAATGCAAAGGTAACATAACAAAGAATGATGAACAAGGTATTAAGGACCATATTGGGAAAAATCTAGAAGTGTATGTATATGACATACTTATCAAATCCAATGTCCACCACAACCATCTAGTGATTGTGAGGAAATTTTCTAAGTGATGAAGCAAAATAATTTGAGAATTAACCTTGGCAAATGTGCTTTAAGTGTAATTGCAAGAAAATTTTTGCATTTTATGTTGACTAAAAGGGGAATTAAGGCCAATCCTATCAAGTGTCAGGCTATTCTTGATATGAAAAGTTTGACCAACATCAAGGAGGTAAAAACTTTAAATGAACAGATTGTATCTCTCTCATGGTTCTTGTCGAGATTGATAGACAAATGCCTTCCTTTTTATAAAATTTTAAAGAGTTTGAAGGAATTCAAATGGGACAACCATTGTGAGTAAGTGTTCTTAGATCTAAAAAATTATTTGGCAACCCTACTAGTACTATCAAAACTTGAATCGAGTGAAAAGCTTTTTCTTTATCTTGTCATGATAAATAAAGTAATCAATTTGGTATTGATCATGGAAGAAGATGATTAGCAAAAGCCAACTTATTTTATGAGGAAGTCCTCTAGAAGATAAAAGACTGACTTATGCATTGCCCACATCTTCAAGAAAGTTAAACCAGTGTTTTCAAAGCCATTAAGTGATCATCCAAACTAATTAGCTAATCAAGTAGATCCTTCGTAAACCAGATATAGTTAGACAGTTAATGGCATGATCATGCTACTGATTGAATATGGAATAGAATTTGAATTACAAAAAGTAATTAAGGCTTAAGTCTTGGCCGATTTTGAAGCAGAAATGACCAAAGACTCCCTCAGAATAATTATTGATAATATATAATTTGTCTAGATGTTATTTACGGATAGTTCATCTAATAGGAAGGGGAAGTGGCATTAGAATTATTCTAGAAGGGTCTGATGAAGTAATAGTTGAATATGTGCTCAAGTTTGATTTTCAAAGACTAATTATTAGACTAAATACAACACTTTAATTTTAGGGCTAAAGTTTGCATGAGAGATGAGAGTAAAGGCACTTAGCAACTCTTAACTTATGATAGGGTAGATAAATGGGACATATGAAACTAAAGTTCCTTGCTTGATAAAATACACAAACAAGTTGAATAAACTAATCTCTGAATTTAAGCATTTTAAGTGAAAACAAATACCGAGGGCCAAAAACAATCGAGTAGATACTTCATCTAAACTTGCTAGTACAAGGACTACGATCAATAATCATAGTTTTTTTTATAGGACACTTTATTAAAGCCAAGCATTGATCTAGAGGAAACTATGTCAATTGAATGATCACCTTCATAGATGGATCTAATCATTTCATATTTGTGGGGAAATAACCTAAGTTAGAGGCAAAAAAATGAAGAAAATAATAGCTTACTATTAAGAATGGTCAGCTTTACTGAAAAGGATTTTCTTTATCGGTTTTGAGATGTTTACATCTCAATAAAGGAAATTTTGTATTATTTGAGTTGCATGAAGGGATATGTGGGAGCCACGTCGCTGGAGCATTTTTAGCCTAGAAGGTTTTGTAATTCAATTATTTTTGGCCCACCACAAAGTAAGATGTTCAAAGCATAGTATAAAGCTGTGATCAAAGCCAAAAGTTCACTATCATCCCCCAACAACCTTTTGCTCAGTAAAGTACAATTTTCTTGCATGGCTATTTATGCAATAGGAAACTGATTTCCTGGGGCCTTTTCTAACCATTCCAATATAATTTAAATGTCTTGTTATAGCTATTGACTACTCTACTAAGTGGATAGAAGTTAAATCATTGACTACTATTATTGCTTTTAATAGACAAAAATTTGTATGGAAGAATATTATTTGCAGGTTTAGCATACACAGAGTAGTTGTTAGCAATAATGGTGCACAATTTACCATAGAAACCTTTCAAAATTTTTATCAAGACTTTCAAATATTATAAAAGTTTACCTCTATAGAGCATCCACATTCAAATGGACAAGCTGAATTAGTGAATGGAGTCATTTTAAAGGGAATCAAAAAGAGATTGGAAGGATTGAAAAGGTTTTGGATTGATGAACTTTGAAGTGTTTATGGTTATACAGAATGATTGAACAAACTTTAACAAAAGAGGCTCCTTCTCACCTGACTTATGGGCATAAAACTTCAGTTCTCGTTGAAATTTTAGAACTCTTAACATGGAGAGATGCTCAAAAGTAATGAAAGTGATTGTCTAATTAAGGAAGAGTTAGAGATTTTAAAAGCTAACAAAGAAGTGGCTCGTATCGAGTTGCTTTATTAGCAAGAGTTGTTAGATATCATAACTTCAAAGTTTGAATTTAAGAATTTGTAGAAGGATCTCTTGTCCTCAAGAGGGTTTATGGACCATGAAAGGAACTAGACAATGAAAAATTGACTGCAAAGTGGGAAAGGCCACATAGTGTTGTAAAAAACTTTGGAAATAATGTGTATCATTTGGAAATAATTGAAGGAAGACAACTACCCAAATTCTAAAATACTATTCATTTGTGTGACTATCATGTTCGATTGATTGAATAATTTATGAAGCTATCATTAGATTGGTTTGAGAAGTCCAAGTATAAAATTTTCTCCTAAACATGGTTAATCACATAAACAATTTCTATTTTCCTTAGAGTGGATGAATAAAATAGGCTTTTATTTTTTTTTTATTTCCATGCAATATCAATTTGTTGATAGATGGCCAAATGGTCATCTTAGCATAAGAAGCCATCAAGCATAAATAGCTTATTTTTGGCACAAGATGTAGTTGAGTATAAATTGCATATATCTAGCATAAGATGTTATCGAGCACAAATAGCTCATATCTGGCATAAGATGCCATTGAGCATAAATAGTTCATATCTGGCACAAAGTGCCGTCGAGCATAAATAACTCATATTTTGCACAAGATGCTGCCTAACATAAATAACACATAACTTGACACAAAATGTTATCAAGAATAAATAGCTTAGAACTTGGCGTGAGTTGTTGCCAAGCTTAAATAGCTTATAACATGGCACAAGATGCCACTGAGCATAAATAACTCAGAACTTGGCATAAGATATTGCCAATTATAAATAGCTCATAATATGACATAAGATGCCACTGAGCATAAATAGCTTATAAGCATAAATATCTTAAAATAGTGCATAATATGCCAAAAAATATAAATGTTTCAAACTTAAATTATGGCATAAGACACGGACAACAAATTTAATTCAAAATAAAGCTATTATCATGAATTGTGGATCATTGAAATCCTTAAATGATAAGCCCAGATATAAGGAAGCTAGATTAAACAATCAATAAGCTTATTTAGATTGCTAGTAATGATAAACTCATAAGTAGGACAATTGGCATAAACCCCTCACTTGGTGAGCCAAAAGACCTACTCGAGAGGTATTAGTATGGGTAACCGAACATAGATGGTTAGCCTCAGACAATCGACCTTAGATAATGCATCAAGATTTAGTTGCTACATGTCACATTCTAATTAGAGCCTTATCATGCCAAACACCAAGTTGCCAAGAATCTAACAATAGTGGCCCAAATTCACACTAAATAGGCACCCTAGCAAAAGTATAAATAAAAGCTAAACCCTTATTAAGTGGGTAAGTCATATGCAAAATCATTACCTTTGTGGATTTTTATCAAGATCAATCTTTATGTAAGTTTCATTTGGCACTATTTATAGCTCTTATGTCACCAATATGCTATGTTTGGTGTTTATAGCTTTCTGTTTTATTAGCATGCCTTACTAGATTATAGTTACTAACACTTTCAAAAGGGAAAACTAGAACCTTTCACTTCCTTCATCCTAAAATCTCCTTTTGCTCTAGAAAGGGATTATCACTCATTACAACTACTATTTTAAAGCTCATTGGATGGAAACTACGCTGGAATCTAGTTAAGTAGGTTTAGCATTTGCACTTTGAATTGGAGCAATTGCAAAATCTCCATCATCAACCATCACAATGGTCTTCTCCTCTACTTGCTCGACCCTCAGAAATTGAAAATCCACAGCATTATGTGCTAATCAATGATTCACAAAGCCATCAAACTTTCCGTCACCCTCAATATTCATAATTAGTTATTGAGATTGGTTACACTAGTTTGCAGCCTTTGATCATTAGTCAGGTGGCCACCTCCACATCAAAATTTTGCAAGCCAACAACCTATCTACAGTACGTAAACTTGATCGGTGAGCCTTATGATTTGTTAAATCTAAGTTTTTCTTATCAGCCAAAGCCATAGTATTGAACGTCCAAGAAAATTTGCACTAATTCATAAGTCACACATGAATACCCTATTATCACCTAGATTCAAGTCCCTGACCTATTTATATGCTTATGATGGAATGAATGATTCGTAAGAACACATAGAGATGTTCTAAGTGTCCATGATTCTATTAGGTGCCCTAAATGCCACCATGTGTGCAGCTTTCTCCATCATACATAAGAAAGTTAGTTTGCATTAGTTTAATACATTATCAAAATAGTCCATATCCTAGTTTAAATAATTGGTTGGGGCATTCATCACTCATTTGGCTAAAAGTCAAGCACGAAAAAAGACATTATGACTTTACTAAATTTCCAACAGGGAAGACGTGAGACACTTAAAGAATACTTGGCAAGATTTAATAGCTTATTGTTAGTGATCAAGGATTTGAATAGAAGTGTAGTAGTTTATTGGCTTATCTTAGGATTGTGATCTAGTCATTTTTCTTTGTTATTGGCAAAGTGACTAATAATGTACTTGGCAAAACTTCTAACCCAATTGGAATAATATGTCAATATTGAGGATATGGAGACAGTGAGAGGAGTGAAAGGAAGACCTCTAGGGTAAGAAAATTGACCGTTTGGGGATGGAAGGGATAGGGACTAAGCACCCCTTAGAGGCTCTTCAACAATTTCATGCCTTAGAGCTCACCACTTAGCACTATAATTAACGATGTGTGAGTAGTAGAATTGATGAAATTCTTTCCATAGAAGAAGCGCAAGTTCCCTTGAGCCAAACAAAGCAAGTACTATAAGTTTCATAGGGATTATGGGTGTAAGATCAAAGATTATGTTGTGTTAAAAGATAAAATCGAGTATCTAATTCAAATGGTGCATTTATCAAAATACAAAAAAACTAACCCCATGAAACCTAATTGAGCAACAAGGAGCAGGAACACTTGTCTTAAAGGGAAGGAAAGGAGATAATCAAGATTAAGCCCCTAGTAGTAGGAATGATCGAGATAACTATAGAAGGTTTACTAGAGGTGGTTGTCAAAGGATGCTAAAATGTACCATCTCAGACATATTATGAATATGAAATCTAAAAGAAAAAGGGACAATGACCATATCCTTCATGGAAGACGACCTCGATGGAAGTGATTGGCAGCATGATAATCCAACGGTTATTATCGCTTTTCTCCATAATTTCTTGGTGAAGAGGATATTGATTGATTATGGAAGTTTTGCCAACATACTTTGTTCTTATACTATAAAAGCCCTATATATACTGGGCCATATGCATAAACCCTATAATGGTGTGCTAATTAGATTTTTAGGAAAATAAGTGTCAGTAGAAGGAATAATATCCCATCATATGATTATTGGAACATCCCACATGTGTAGAACATTAAAGTGGATTTCCTAATCATGGGGGCACATAGTAATGCTTATAACGCCATTTTAGATTAGATGTCCTTAAACCAACTAGGAGCTATGGTATCTACATCACATTTATTCATGAAATTCCTAACCCCGGTAGGAGTGGGAGAAGTGAGGGTAGATTAAAAGATAGCTCAAAAAGTTTATATGATTAGTTTGGAGACATAGCAAGCTAATAGAAGTACTAGTAGGACAAAATCAATCATCATGAATTGATAGGACAAAGAGGAATGTTTGATGGTCAAAGTAATCACCTTGGATGTTTGAGATTTAAATTGCTAGAAGCTTGAACTGATGTCTAAGCTATCAAAGGTAAAATTGTTTTACAAATAAGATGAGTGAACGACATAGATAAAGGCAAAATTGTTTAAAGGAGAAAAGCATAAACTCGTTAGTATATTGAAAAAGCATACTGAGGTCCTTGCTTAGAAACCAGCCAACATGCTAGGAATTGATTTGACCATTGCTTGTCATAAACTAGTGCATGACCCAAAGGAAAAACTTATGCAGTAGAAGATGAGTTTTGGGCCAGAAAGATGATGAGTAATATTGATTTCATCTGAAAAATGTCTCACTCCACATGGTTGGCGAATGTAGACGTGGTAAAAAAAGCCTAATAGAGGATGATATATATGTGTTGATTTTATGGATCTTAATGAGGAATGTTTCAAGGACTCTTATCCTTTACCCAACATTGATCAGCTGGTAAACAATGCCTTGGGCTTTGAGATGTTAAGTTTTGAAAATGCTTTTTCATAATACAACCAAGTAAAGATGCACTTAGATGATGAAGAAAAAAAATGACCTTTGTGACTGATAAGGTATCTATTGTTACAAGGTCATGTTGTTTGCCCTTAAAAATACAAAAGCAACATGCCAATGCATGATAAATAAAGTGTTCTTGAAACAAATCAGCTAAAATCTAGATGTATATGTAGATAATATGCTAGTTAAGTTAGAAAGTATGCAAAAACACTAAAACATTCTAGAGGTAACAATCGGGGTTCTAAGGAAAAGCCAAATGAGACTGAATGTAATGAAATATGCTTTTAGGGTTCAAGTGGGCAAGTTTCTAGGCTTCATATTGATCGAACAAGGTATAAAACTAAACCCAAAAAAGTGTCAAGGCATCATTGATATGAAGAGCCTAACTATTGCGTGAGAGATCCAAGTGTTAAATGGATGATTGGCAGCCTTAACTTGTTTTATGTCTTTAGGTTAGGAGACAAACACCTTTTTTTTTTTTTAAATTACATAAGAATGTTAATTTTATATAGAATGATAAATGTGAAAGAGCTTTTAGTTAGCTCAAAAGATACTTAGCTATGCCACTAACAATTTTAAAACCATAAGTCATCAAATCTCTATACTTGTATTTAGGAACATTAGAGGAAGTAGTTAGTGCGATTTTAATAAGAGAAGCAAAGGGAGAGCAAAGGCCAATATGCAATGAAATATGCTTTTAGGGTTCAAGTGGGCAAGTTTCCAGGCTTCATATTGACTGAACAAGGGATAAAACTAAACCCAAAAAGTGTCAAGGCATTATTGATACGAAGAGCCTAACTATTGCTTGAGAGATCCAAGTGTTAAATGGATGATTGGTAGCCTTAACTTGTTTTATATCCAGGTTAGGAGACAAGCACCTTCCCTTTTTTAAATTACATAAGAATGTTAATTTTATATAGAATGATAAATGTGAAAGAGCTTTTAGTTAGCTCAAAAGATACTTAACTATGCCACTAAACTTTTCAAAACCATAAGTGATCAAATCCCTCTACTTGTATTTAGCAACATTAGAGGAAGTAGTCACTGCGGTTTTAATAAGAGAAGCAAAGGGAGAGCAAATGCCAATCTATTTTGTAATATATTTTGTTAGTACATCTTTGCATGAAGCAGAACTTTAATATCAGAAGATGAAAAGTTATTATTTGCTTCGAAGAGGTTGAAACCATATTTCTAAGCTCATCAAGTCATAATCTGAATATACCAACCCATTTGATAAGTCCTCCAAGAATTGAATTTGGTTAGTCGGTTGGTTGTGTGTTGATTAAACTTTCAAAGTATGGTCTAATATTTAAATCAATAAATGTAATAAAAGTATAAGTGTTGGTAGATTTCGTAGTCAAGATGAGTAAATAGGAGATCTTGACAAATTATTAAGGTAAAAGTTATTTGTGGATGGTTTGTCAAACAAAAAGAGTAGCAAAATAGGGGTGATCATAGAAGGTACACATGAAATCTTCATACATTATTTGCTAAAGTTTAATTTTGTACTAATAATAATTAGGTTAAGTACAATGTGTTAATTACTAGTCTTAAGCCTGTCTAGGAAGTAGGTGCTATAAACTCTCCATTATGAATAATTCATAGCTGGGCACAAGTTTGATAAATGGCGAATATGAAACTCAAGAACCCTTGATTAAGTGGTATGAAAACAAGGCTAAGCAATAATTAAAGGGGTTTATGTATGAAACGAAATGGATCTTAATAGAGGAGAATGATAGGCAAACACCATTGCAAAATTGTCTAGTGCAAAGGGCCAGTCAATAACTAAACGATTATTCAAGAGATGGTGCAAAATCTAAGTATTGAAGAAGTTAAGGCCATGCTTATAGAAATGGAGTGTACATGGTGGAATTTATAGTACAGTTCTTTAAAAATGAGAAAAATCAAATGACAAACTAGAAACATAAAAATTGGAAAGGTGAGCAGTGTACTTTTTCGTAGAAAATAATCGATTTTATAATAGGGGTTTTGCCCTCCCAACTTGAAGTGCTTGAGACTTACAAAACTGAGTATGTGTTGAAAGAGTTGCACATGGGAACATGTGTAAGCCATACAGGAGGAATGACATTAGCAAAGAAAGCCAATTGTTCTAGATATTACTAGTCAATGATGAAATCTAAAGCCTTACAATTTGTTAGAAAATATGACAAGTGCTAAACATTTGCATACATACCTTGAAAGAGCCTGCATACATACAACAACTAATCCTATCCCCATGGCCATTTGCATAGTGGGGTTTGGACTTTGTTGGGTCACTCCCAAAATCTTCATAATAATGAAAGTATCTATTAATGGCAATAGATTATTTTACCAAGTGGGTAGAAGTCGAGCCTTTAGCCATGATAACAACCCAGAATACAGAGAAATTCATATGGAAACTTATGTATAGGTATATGTGTTTGCAAAACACTTGCTAAAATGATAACTATTTCTTTGTTACTAATAATTAACTTATGTGTAGATTCAGACTCTTAATAGCAATTGTTTCAGATAATGGAACATAATTCATAAGCAAAGTCTTTACAACATTCTATGTAAGGTATTCCTCCAAGCGGTTAAATTATGGTTACTTTGTCAAAGCTCGACTAATATTGTTTTTTGTTATACAGGTTGGGATATGACAAAAGTTTGCATAAGTTGAGCATCCCTACATGAATGACCAAGCAAAATTAGCTAACAGAGTTAGGATAGAAGGGCTAAAGAAATGACCGGAAGCATCAAAAGGGTGTTAGGTAGAAGTCTTGTCAAGCATCCTCTACTCATACAGGATCACCAACACTTCACAACAAAGGAGTCACCCTTTAGGTTAACTTATGTAGTATAAATAATAATTCTTGTAGAGCTTGGACAAGAGAGTAATTGAAGAGGCTAATATAACGAGTAAGCAAATGTGATAAGAATGAATAAGGAATTGGACTTCATAGAAGAAGACAAGGAGATGGCATAAATCTTCTTAGATGAATACAAAAACAACTTAGCTCATTTTTTTAATAAGGAAGTTAGGCTAAAAAGTTTCAAACTAGAAGCATTGGTATTAAGACAAATAGAAGGGGTAAGAAAGCAAAATGAAAAAGAACAGTTGACAATCACTTAAGAAGTATAATTTGGGGTTAGAAAAAGCCTACCACTTAGAAACTTTACAAGGGACCTCTATTCCTCAAACCTAGAATGTATCTCACCTAAAAGAATATTTTATCTATGTGAAATAGAAAAACACAAAGAACTATATACCAAAAAATGATTATGCAAAGAAAAGGACCTTAAGAGTAATCTCCGAGCAAAATAAAAAAAGTCAACTAAGTAGGTCTCTCAAAATAATCAAATAAGTAGATCCTTTGGATTAATAAATTAAACAAATCCCTCAAAATAATCAATAGAGTAGAACATTTGGAATAATTAATCAAGTAGATCCCTCAGAGAAATTAACCAAGCAAATCCTCCAAAGAAATCAATTGGGTAAATTATTCGTAAAAATCATCCAAGTGAACCCTTTGGAGGACTACCCCTAAAAAATTTTTAGATACATCTTAAAAAGGCTGTCAACATCCAAAATATTAACAAAACTAAAAGTAAACTTTATAAAGGCAAATAAGCAACCAAAAGTATCCAACAAACAAGTAAATAATATTCATAAAACTAGAAAGTTATACAAAATCATCCCAAAAGCATTCCAAATTAGGGTGACCATTAACACCCAAAAGAAAAGAAAATACATATTAAGAATTAACATTCTAAGCAGCTATCAAATCTTTGATAATGTCGTATGAAGAAACCTTGAAAAAATTAATGTTAACATTAGGGTTAAAAACTTAACTTGCTTTTGGGCATGTCGTAAGCTTGAAAGATACATTAAGTAGGGAAAAACTTCTACATCTTCAACCACTTTGTTGTGAAAATCCATTAAATCCACCTCAAGCACAATAATCTTGCCCTGAGCAATCTGAAGTTCCTCTTCCCTGATAGACAATTCTCTCTGAGTGAGCACAAAGCTCCTTGATTTTTTGTTCAAGTTCCTTCTCCTACTTCTTTTCTTCAATTTTATAAGTAGCTACCAATTTTTTTTACTTGCTCTTGCTCCTTTTGAGCATCTTCTAGCTCACCCAAAAGTGCCTTGTACCAACCATATAATTCCTTGAATTCTTTCTTTTATGTTTTAGCTTTATAGCCATTTGTCTCAATTTCCCACACAGGTCAAAATCAAGGTCAACTTTTATAGCTTTTAGGACATTATTTTCCAATAACCACCAAAATAGAAGGCAAGCTATAGGATAACTGTGTCATAGCTAGATGGGTGAATTTGGTAGCCCTGATCCACATGATCAACTCTTTGTTAGGGTAAAGACTTGGTTAAAAAGCATTTGGTCTCTAACGTAGTTGGTGGTGTCAAGACCATGATATTAAAGACTATCTATCATCTTGATATCAAATTATATCCCAATTGGAGGCTTTATTGTTAAAGATTTATCCTAGAGACCTTTTCCAACTTTTTGTGGTGGATTAGAGTCTTCCTAACAAATGACAACCTTTTAGTTTGATGTTTAGCTTTTAAAAGGTTGAGATACAGACTCAATCTTAGCATCCATTTTATGTTTCTTTAGAATGAAGTTACCAATGGGCTTTGTATGTGTATGGGTAGGTGAATTTTCTAGTAATTGATTGATTGGCTCCAAGTGTCTGAAGGGTTGAGTTTGTAATAAAGCTTCAAGAAGAGCAAGCTATTTCTTTTGATAGCATGCTCAAATTTGACCAATACAGTTAGGGTCAAGCTCCATCAAAGTAAAATTTTCAAGGTTAAGCTAACAACCAAAAAAACAAATTCATATGGTAAGAAAAATGAAAAATAGCAACAAGGTACATAAATATGCAAAGTATAAGATGGATAGATAATCACCTGGGCATCGTACAGCTTCAAGGCAAGCAACTGACATGTAAGATTTTAGTCATTGACATAATAAGAATCTAATTCTTTTATCTCAAGTTGTTTCACAGTCGGAACCCATTTGACTAGATAAATGAACTTTCACCTTCTATCATTCAGAAAGAATAAAAATTCTCATGCACTGCCATCTTAAAGAATAAACCTTTCTAACCTTTTACATTAGAAGGGCGATGATAGAGAAGAAGACAACCTCTTCTTTGTATAAAATGGGTCCAGCCCCTAACCTTTGTTGAGAATAAGTATATAAAAAGTGAAAAAACATGAATGGTAGCCTCTTGACCAAGCTTGTCACAAAGGCCCTAAAAATAGGCCATGATATAATAGGCATACCATGTAAGCTAGACCAAGCATGCATTTATTGTTCTCGATACCATGTTGCAACCTAATAAATGGGGGAGTAACACCAGTACAGTTAATGGTGCCCCCATGAAAAATAATGAAGCATTTCACATCAAAACTATAAGGATGCTCATTGCCATCAATTGGCTTAAAAGATATACCCTATCTATTATGCATACACTAGCTCTTATAACAAGAGTCGTAATTGTAAGACTACAACATCTCGCCACTTCGGAGAAACCATTTGTGTGTTCACATTGATATGAATCCATGCCATATCCTTAACCATTACTATCCTCAAAAGGGACAAGGCAAAGAATGGTACGATAGGTTGCTTCCTTTATGTTTGAAAAAGAAGAGGTTGATAGGGAAGTACTCAAACTGGGTGGCGAAATTCGAGCATTTCAATGGAAACCAAACAAAAAAAGATAAAAGAGAATGAGAAATGGCAAATGTACCTTCAAAAGAAAAACCAAAGGAAAATTGGTAAACATATGAGCAAAATCAAATAGGTGTTTGTAGAAAATCAAAGAGTATAAAAAGTTGAAAAACATACACTAAAAGAAAATGCCAAGATAGTAAATACATAAAAAACTTTTGGAACATTGGAAGAATGGTTAAACTAAAACAAAATTGTGAATAATTCCATAAAGACAAAGTGCCAGAAAGAAAATAAAGAGAAAAATAAAAGTGAAATGGAGAAAATGAGCACAGTTTTAGGAAATATGCACTTTAAGAATAAAAATATAGAAAGTAGAGGAAGAATGAAGGTCGAGGAAGCTAGATAGAAGATAAAGAAGAAACAAAACAAGAACAAGTGAAATGTTCAAATAAAATCCTACTTTTATATTTAGATAATTGCAGCCTAAATCTACTATCTAATAGGTGAGAAGTGAATCCAAGTGTTTAAGAATCCAACGATGAAGATTTAACCCTCTCAATGGATTAGATTCATGGTAACAAAGACAATTATTATAAACCACCTTGGAAATACTTAAAGCGATAAATCTAAGTAAACATCATCCATCATTATAGATTAGCATTAAAGTGTACATTGAGAAACAAAAAGACACATAGAGTGGATTGATGAAGGATGGATGGGCCAAGTAATGATAAACTTATAAATAGGATGACCAGCATAAAACCCTATGCTGGGTAAGTCAAGAGACTCACTCAAGAGGTTTATCTTGAGAAGTATTAGTGTGGCCAATCGAACATAAATGGTTGAGCTTAGACAACTGATCTTAGATAACACATCAAGATTTAACAATAATATGTCATATTCTGATCAGAGCCTTGTCATTAAACATTTAGCTACTAAGAATCTCATAATTGGGGCTTAAATTCACACCAAATAGGCACCATGGCAATAGTATAAGAGCTAAACCCTCGTATAATGGATAAGTCATACACACTACTATTACTTTGGTGGATTTTCATCATAGTTAATCTTTGTGTAATCTTTGGCTTGGGAAAACTTTACAAAGTACTTTTGTTTGATTTTTACAAAAGGAAGACAAAGATTGGCTATTATTACTTTTTTAGTTGTAGTTGATAGGGAACCACAAGTGTTTTGGCCAAGTCAGATGGATCATTCTCAAGGCTAAGCAAAGGAAAGTTCAATTCTTTGTTCAAGAAATACACTTGGTTGAGGACTAAATCATAGCTAGCTAAAAATGCATTACCAGTGATCTTGTTTATATCTTTCAACTCCTTTTTGGCCTTTTTATGATCATTGTTCAAGCTTAAATACTTCAAATTTAAAAGTTCTAGATCCAACTTAGCACCAGAAGATTCCCTTCAAGCTTCCTTTATAATTTGTCTCTAGGTTTGAGCTTCTTCTTGTTCAATTTTCAATTGGTTATTCAAATTTTCCAAATCATCATACATGGTTTCTATTAAATTTTCTAGTTTGGTTAGCTTCTTCTTAACACTTTCCAAAGTGATTTATAACCTGTTGTTGGGATCTCCATCATGAGTTTGTTTGTAGAAACTGCTTAATTATGGACTTTGTCTTCAAAAGAATGTATATAAGTCGTTTGGCACATTTGCTTCTTAACTATGAGATTAATAAATTTAACTAGATTGGTGATATTGATTTCATTGTTGATCATATTTATCCTTGTCCAAAAGAATTTGATTTTTCACCATTTGGTTATAATTGACCCTTTTGTACAACAATAATCCAATTGAGCAATTCCTATAGAACCACTTCAAGGATAATGAGCAGAAAGCTCTCAAAGACTTACAAAGGACATCTTTTAATCCTCATAAAATTTTCTTGCTTTGACAGAATGGGATAAAAATGCTGCATCTTTGAATCAATCTTGTTTGTTTAATTTAGGAAGGAAGGATGTCTTTGTAGCTTTTCTTTTTTATTTTGAAGGGTTAGAGGGTGTATTGTCATAAGTTAGGCTAGATTTATCCTAATTAGAAGGGGTGTGTTCATGAGAACATTTTTGTTAATGTCATTTATGATGACCCCTTGGTTGGAGGTTGGTTGTAAGATTTGTTGTTCTTCCTTAAGTATTTGGCATATCTTAATCAATTATAGTTTGAAATGCTTTCAACATGAAAATCTATGAAACATAAAATAACTTTATGGGTGTTTAGAATAGAGAGCAAAAAAAAAAAACAATTAGATATTACATAAAAAATAAGGAAATCAAGCATAAACTTATTGTGATCTTTGAATTTAGGAGCTCATTTGTTCAAGCCTTTATATTATAGGTTGATCAAATTGCCTAAAATTCTAGCTGGGCAATTTATTTAAAGGAGTGGATAGGGGAGACTATATGGCTGGAGGTAAAAATTTACTATGATCATTTTCCTAACATGGAGCCTATTCTTTGTGCTAACTTTGAAAAAGCAATTTTTTCAATGTTGAACATTGAAAAGTAGATCTATAAAATAACTTTTTTTGATCTTTAGGTAAAATGCATCCATGATTAATTTTTCTTTGATGAATATGAGAGGAAGTAATAAAGAAGCTTGGGGTTGCAATAACCTTTATCTCCTTACAAATGGCCTCAAATAGCTCTAAAAAGACCTAAGAATTAAATGTTACTTAGGAAGGATACATTCGTGTCTTAGAGAATTGATTATTGAAAAGAAGAGAAAGGTGGTCATACTCATACCATTTGAACCACCTATCCATAAACCATAAAGTAGTGATCAGTGTTGAAAATACATATTGTATCTTTTTTTTTCAGCAACTTCAAAGTTCATAGAATGATATTTGTCTAAGATATTCCTTTTCTCATAAAGATTTTTTAGTGCCTTTGAGCCAAACCACAAAGTTGAAATTTCGAACTCCATAACCTTTCTTCGGCCTAATTTAAGGCATTGCTCTTTGCCAATATCCGAGCATCACTTATTGTTTGGCCCTAGGTTGAATAGATTATTTGGATTTTTTTCAAACACTCGTTGTTAAGTTAGAGTTAGGCATTGAAGTTGTCTTTTGGCACTACTTAATTAATGTGTATTAGAAAAATTAAAACTATCTGAACTAGAAGATTTTTTATGTTTGACCAAGTGTGCAATCCATTGAGACACTTGAATAATCACCCCTAGATAAGAGGACCAGACAAGAGTGCAATTTAAAAAGCTTCTAGAACATACCTTTATGAAAAGAAAAGGGAAAACTAGCTCTTTTCTACACAAAGAAATGGGAAAATTAGCTCTTTTTTGCACAAGCTTAGATTTAAACCTAAACACAACATTGGTATTGATTTATAAGCCTTGAAGAAATATTTTATACAGAAGCATTTTGACAAACAAGTGATAAGTGCATATTGTTAATGAAAAGTTTTGAAAGTTAAAAGTAAGACGAATAAAGTGTTAAAAAGAGAATATAGTAGCCTTTGGAGTCAAAATTTCCATACTTGAGATGGAAGATTCTTGGACAATGCTTGTTACTTAAGAAATTAAAGAGAGAAAGTAGGAGTTTTAAAAAGAATTCCACAGAGCACAAAAGTGTTGCATGAAAATGTGAAGAGCCCTTTATAGGCCAAGAAGTTTCAAAATTAAGGGGAGAGGTTGAAACCTCTGATGGATAAAATTTGTTCCATGAAGATCATGATCTTAATTTTTTTCGGTATTTAATAGTTGGATGACAAGCTCAAGGTGTTAGTAATTAGGGCCTAAATCTTGAAGGTCATGCTTTATTAATTATATTTCAGATTTAACTTGAATGTAATTAAGTATTTTACATTGGGTGATGAACTTTAAGTTTCTAACTGATTGAATAGTCATTAGTGTTTATAGCTTGATTGAACTCATTAGTTTGAAATGCTTGAACTAGCCTTGTCTGGAACTTAAAGAAAGGGTAAATGATGAATATAAGATCAATGATCTTGTGACATGAAAACATGTGACATTCCATATGGCGTACTTAACTAAGGGAAATAATCAAACGAAAGACCATATTACCCTTCAATTACTATAAATAGCCAGATATGAATACTATTTGATTTTTATTAAACATTTCACTCTTATATTGAACATTCCTTAACTTATAATATTAGAGGGACCTTGGAGGTCACTACCACTTAGACCCTATTATAGGTGCTTTCTGGTCACCATGCTTAACTATCAAAGTGTAAGTGACCATTAGGTACCTAGTTGAAGAATTTTGATTTTGATTTTTTTTTTCATAAGAGCTTTAAGCCAGTTGGTGAACACTTTTCTTTCACTAAACTCATAAGTTAATTTAATAATTGATTTCTATTTTTGTGTTAGAGAACTTTGAGTAAAAGCCATCTTCTACAAATGGTTTTTTAGATAAAAAGTGTCTTTCAATTGAAATAAAAAAATACTCATTGAAGCAAAAGGTTCCTTCTTTTTTTCTTTTTTTTTAAAATAAAAGGATTCTTCTAATTGAAATCAAGAAAATGAATACTCATTTGAAGAAAAACATTCACTCATCATCTTAGCTATTGATATCACAAGCTCATTTTATTCAAGAAGATGCTAAACCAACAAAAATATGAAGAAAGAGAGCAATCATGTATACATAATATGTTATGATAAATTTTGATGTCATTTTATAGCTTCAAGAGTAGTAGCAATTATAGAAGTGGCTATGGAAGAAGATGTTGTTGAAAGAAAATGATGGTGATTGCTTTTCGTATAAGGAGCTACAATAACTATCAGTGAAAGGAATAGAGTTGGTGGGTTTTTCTTTTCAGCTTTATAATAGTGAAAGTTTGCAACTAATGGGTCTTTTGATAGAGGTTGAGGATGTTATTTAAAAATGGACTTAAGTGTAATGGATATTTTACTCTCAAGGGAGGTTTGTGTAAGTTTTCAAATTAGAAGGAGTTTTCATTTAATTAGCATAACTTTAGTCGAGGTCAAAGTGTTTTAGTCTTATAATTTTTATGAATTATGCTCTAAGTAGAAGTGCCTGCTTGGACTAGGTCAATGAGGAAACCATTGGTAAAGATTAGGAACCTCTTATGTCAAAAAAAAAAAAAAATACTATTACATAAAAATTTGTAAAGGTCGAATTACTTTCTTACCATTTCAATCAATTTTTAATTAGGTGTCCTTATAGTTTAAAAGTTTATACTTGAGTCTTTATACTTATTTTTCATTTAGAATTGATTACATCTTATCAATTTCCCATTGTGTTCAATTAGTAATTAGCATACGAGAAAATGGTTAGCTAAAATGATTTAATTATTGTTGATATAAAGTTTCCATATTTGTATTTAAATCCCAAAATTACTTAAAGAAAATTATGACATTTTATAGAGTTATTTCATTTTTATAGGGTCATGTGTATCTCACTTCATAAATCATTAACAAATTATTATTCGTATGTGTTGATTACTAACAAAATCTAATAGAAAAATGATAAAAAATATCTAAGTAGGAATAAAAAAAAAGGATAAAATTTAAAAGTTCTGAACTATAAGGACTTAATTAAAAATTAAGTAAAGCTATAGGCATCAATAGAATAATTTAACCTTAATTAAATATTGACATAAAAAATATTATATATGTAAAATTTATGGTGCTTTTATGGTATTGATATTAAAATTTGGAATACCATAAGAACTTTTAATATAGGCTCTCTAAGTTTAAGGGAATTAATATGGCTATTAATGCCTTCTAATAGGTGACTTAATAAAGGATGAAGATAAAAGCCTTGTTCACTTTGTCCCCTATTTCTTCTTCCACTACAAGGATACATTAAATTTTTTGTGAAATTTCCCATAGTTACAAGATTATGGAAAAATTCCATAGGAAACCATGGGAGAGGGCATGGGAAATGAAGACTATTGGGGCCACTATTTTTAAGGTTTTCATGGCTATAAATTGTGGGAAATTCAAAATTTGAACTTTCCCATGATTTATAGTGAAGGGAAACCTAAAAAAAGCAGTTTCCTTGGTAAAACCATGGGAGGCAAAAAAACACATTGTTTCGTTAACTTTCCTACAACTTTAGTGTGAGAAACATTATGGAAAACCTCAATGCCATAAACTCTAATAGAGGCCCTTTCTTCCTCATTTTTTCTTCTTTCTCCTTCTCCATCACTATCCATCGTCTTCAAGTTTGTTACTACTATTTGAAGCCAAAACTTTGTGAATTTCTTGCATTTTATTCATCCCTATTAAAGGTAGGACTCTTTTGATCAATTAAATTCAATTTTTTCTTTGTTTATTGTGCATTTGTGATATTTGATATTGTGCTTTATTGGAAGTTTGTGTTTTTGTGATATTTGATAATATGATATGTTAAATTTTGTGTATTTGTTATATGTTTTTCTGTGTTTTGTTGAAATTTATGTATTTGTGATATTTGATATTATGTTATATTGAAAATTTTATATTTGTGATATTTGATATTGACAACTAATGAAACCGACAAAAAATAATACTAAATTACATAAGCTAGCAGCTAGAGTGAGTACAGGTTATGTTCACAGAGATTGGTGATCTGCTTTCTATATGTCATAGCATGAAATGAGGGGTTAGTTATCTAATCAAAAACAAGAATTAAAGCAAGACAAAATTAGAATGAAGAGAATTCAAATGTAGGAAAGCTCAATCCGAGGGACTCTTGCAACCAATTCATTGACTAATCTTTAATAATAATGTTTCATTCTTACTTTGACTACTTAGCCAAGAAACTAATTAAGCCCAACATCTAATTAGTCCTTGTTAATTTCCTTCTAAATTAGCCAACCAAGCTTAGTACCTTATTGACTTTTATTGTTAAATCAGTTGAAACCTAATACCTTGACTAATTTATCAATAGTTTTAAATTCTAAAAATACCAAGTTTAATTAATTAATTAACCCCAATAGCAAATTAACTAATCACCCTCAATTCTCGAAGAAAATTGATTTACCCTAGCAGCAAATCAACACCTGATTACTACCCTGTAGTTAGACAACCATAAACAATAAAATTGCTAAAGGAAATCCAACTAGTATTAAATCATATTAACTAATTAATCAATGGGCCTTATGATTAACCAATGCAATTATAACCACTAAAATCAAAGAATCCAAAGAATCAAATTGAAAATAAATTGGAAGTAAGAACAAGTCTCATAATTAAGAAAGAATTGGTGTAGAAATTCCCTTAGATTGAAATGAAAATTTAGTTATGCATTAATATAGAAAAAAATGTAAAAATAAATGGAAAGAAGAAACCTAATTAAGGCTGAAGTCTTGCCCTAGCAGAGCTCTTTTCCTTCTCCGAGTTCAAGAAAATACAAAAAATGAATGTAAAAGATATTACAATTGTGACTCAGCTAGTTATTTATAGGCTTAATGCATAGCCTCTTAGTTGGGTTGCTGATTAGGGTTGGAAAGGCCTTCAATTGATGTGGCTCCCTTCATATGAAGTGTAGCCTTATATTTTAGGATGCCAATGGAGTTAATTTTGGATAAAAACTTGATTCTTAGCTCAAGTTATGGGCTAAAAACTAAAATAGCTTTGCAAAGAAGTCTAACCCCATAATAGAATTAAACACTTAACTTTGTAGCCATGTAATTAATTCAAAACAGTGTAATTTGCTCTCAAGCCCTCATGAAAGATGTTGGGATGGATATTAGCTATCATATGGCTTAAGTTTGTACTAAAATGATTTATGGAGCTCCATTTATGATGAAATACCAAAACTGATTTCGGGTCACAAGTTAGCACTTTGTTCTAGTTTATTGGCTTCATTTGACTTCTAAAATAGTTGAACTAGGCTAGGGACTCTTCATAACATTTTAGATCTTTCTCATAGATTTCCAATGACATAAAAATAACTCAAAATAAGGTTCAGAGCTCAGATATGCCCAAAAATTGAAATAGTGTAAATTTATTAAATAAATTAAATTAAGCACAAGAAGTGAGAAAATCACAAAACTAATTTCAAGCATCCAATTAAATACATAAACATGACAAAAGACTAAGTATAAAGTGATATAAAATATGTATAAATTGTGTTCATCAAATTCCCCCACACTTAGCTCTTGCATGTTCTCAAGTATGACCCCAAAAGAAAACTAAACTAGATTCAAAATAAATACTCAAACACTAAACTTTTCAACAATGTTGAGAATGTAAAACCAAAAGCAAGAAAACAACCAAAATTTCAAGAAATATAGCATCTCATAAAGTACATTCTTGACAACTCAAAACTCAATATTAACTAGCAAAGTAATTTCATTTAAAAGGTTAGTAGATTAACTTGATAGACCTCACAAGGTAAGCTCTCCATGCAACTCTCCTTGTGTTTAAGATGGGAACAATATTTCACTCAATTTCATTCCATAATAATGCATTACCATAAGCTTGCTTATCATCAAATCTATACTACTCAGATCACATTTATAGCACAAATCAAAAGGATTTCACAAAGATTGTAATATGGCCAAGGGAAAAGGGGAGGAAAGGAATTATATAAATATAAAAATGCAAAACCAAATAGACTAATATAACATCATGGCACAGATCCAAATAAGCAAAGGAATAATTTAAAACCAAAGTTTACATCATCGCTTTTATATTTTTCATTTGTCTTTTCCTTTATCCTTTTCTTAACTTGTTTTATTTTATTTTATTTTGAGCTCTTTCTTTTTTTTTTTTTGAAAATTTTCTTTTTCTTTTAAATTTAATTTTTTCTTTTTTCTTTTTTGCAATTTGCATTAAGTTCTTTTTCATCTTTTTTTCTTTTTCATTTATTTCTTTTTTTCTTAGTTCAAACTCACAATTGCCTTTTGCACTAAATAATTAGCACACCCCCACACTTGTTTAAGAACCTATTTGACTAATGAATTAAATGCTTTGCTAATCCTTATGGTTAGAAAAAGATGAAGACATTCAAGTCTTCGCTTTCTAATGGGTTATATAACAAGAAAAAGGTCAATTAGGCTCGAGTGGCTTAACAATCATATATTGTAAGGTAGGGTAAAAAGGCAAAAGTGACTCAATCAAGGAGTGCCTTAATCACATTCATGCATGCATGTGCTAATGTAATCTCAAAAAGAATTAAAACAAGTTTCAAAGCAATAATTTCATGAAAGAAAATCACACACAAGAAAGAAGAGGAGAAACCTAATAAAAATGATCAACAATGGTGTAAAATCTCACAAGTTATATGTCTATAAAAAATTTGATCTATAGACATTTCAAACTCCATCACAATGCTAATCAAATTCAAGAATCAAGAGGCAAGATAATGTATCTAATCATGCTGTGCAACATCAAAATCAATTGCAAACTACTCAATGTCTAAACAAACTCATCATCAATGAAAAATACCTAAAAGAACAAAAACATAATTTTTTTCTTTTTTTTTTAATTTTTTTTTCACACAATCAAAGCAAAACAAAGCAAAGTGCAAGATAAAATAATCCTAAAATCTCTCCCTTACACTTAAATTTTACATTGTCATCAATGTAAGCACAAAATCCACAGCAAGTCAGGACACTTAAAATAAAAGAGAAAGGAAAAGAGAGTAAGTGCTTGCGTTGCCTCCCTAGAAGCACACTTGTTTAATGTCATTGACTTGATGCTCCATTGGTTCTTTTCTCAACAAACTTCATTAACATAAATTGGCTCTCCTAGTTCCACTTCCTCTCTTTCATGTTCTTGGAAGCTTTCAAAGACTGTCTTAAGCTTATGCCCATTAACCTTGAATACCTTGTCAGCTACTAAACTTTTGATCTCAATCGCATTATAAGGAAACATATTAGTAACAACAAAGGGTCCAATCTAATGATAACACAACTTACCAGGGCCTCAATTGGAGTCTTGGATTGTATAGTAACATTTTCTATCCAACTAGAAATTGTTTCCTAACAATCCTCCTATCATGGAATGCCTTGATCTTTTCATTGTAAATGCATGAATTCTCATAGGCTTCAATCCGAATCTCCTATAATTCTTGCAACTGCAGCTTCCTCTGCTCATTAGTTTCATCCATCTTTATGTTGCAGCTCTTCACTACCCTGAAAGCTCTAAGTTGTATCTCTATAGGAAGGTGACATACCTTGCGAAAAATTAGCTTGTAAAGAGACATCCCAATGGCTGTCTTGTATGTTATTCTATAGGACCATAAGGCATCATTCAATCTAAAGCTCCAATCTTTTCTACATTGGCTTTACTATTTTCTCTAAGATGAACTTGATTTCTTTATTGGATATTTTAGTTTGTCTATTTGTTTGAGGATGATAAGGTAGAAGTCTTGTGGAAGATGTCATATTTCCTCAATAATGCTTCAACTATTCTATTGCAAAAATGGGTCCCTTGATCACTCACCAAAGCCTTATGGATTCCAAACTTGTTAAAAATGTTAGACTTGAAAAAATCAGCAACAATCTTAGAATCATTAGTCCTGGTGGCTTTTGCTTCCACCCACTTTGAAACATAATCCATAACAAGAAAAATATAAAAAAAATCACAAGATGAATGGAATGGCTCTATGAAATTAATGCCTTACACATAGAAAATCTTACACACAACAATAGAGTTTACAACATTTCATTTCTATAGGTTAAGCTATCTAGTCTTTGATATTGTTCACAACATTTGCAAAACACATATGCATCATGAAACAAAGTAGGTTAATAGAAACCATAATCTAAAACTTTCCTAACTATTCTTTGAGGTCCAAAATGTCCACCACTAGTATAACTTGGCAAAAGGAAAGAATAAACTAAAACTCAGGATTAGACATACATATCCTAATAATCTGATCAGCAGAATATCTCCATGCGTAAAGATTATCTCACATAAAATACTTAGCATCATTTTTCAGCTTCTTTTTCTTAGCTTTACTCAAATCATTGGGCAAAGTCCTAGTAGCTAAATAATTTACCAAATTTGCATACTAAGGAACATTACCATATAGCTTCAAAAGCTACTCATCAAGGAAAGAATCATGTAGAGGTAATAGATCCTCCTTTCTTATTAACCTACTCAAGTGATTTGCTATGAGGTTCTTAGCTCCATTCTTATCCTTAATTTGAAAATCAAACTCTTGAAACAAAAGAATCGATCTGATCAATCTTGGCTTTGCATATTTGTTAGAGAGCAAATATTTTAAAGTTGCATAGTCAGAAAATACAATAACTTTAAATCCAAACAAATAAGAGTGAGATTTTTCTAACACAAACATTATAGCTAAAAGCTCTTTTTTTTTGTTGTGGAATAGTTGCATTTGACTGGATCAAAAATTTTAGAAGCATAATGAATGGCAGGAGCTTGCTTGCTAAACCACTATCCCAAAATTGCTCCCAAGGCATAATTGCTTGTATCACTCATGATCTCAAAAGGCAACTCCTAATTGAAAGGCTAAATGATAGGGGTAGATGATAGTTGTCGGAATAAGCCAAAAATAATATTGAACTCCTAAGCTAGTTAGTAGCAAGGGTAAGTCTAGGTCATGTTCATAGAAACTAGAGATTGAAATCCATATGCTTACAGTATGATAAAATGGGAAAGGGTAGATACTATCTTAATTAGGAATTCAAACAAGCAAGTTAAATGTATAATAAAATAGAAACAAGAGATAGAAAAAAAATTAAATAAAAAAGCTTAATAGAAGGGACTCTTGTTACTATTTCATTGACTAATCCTTGACACTAATGTTTCATTCCCCCTTTGATCACTTAACCAAGATATTAGTTAAGCATAACACCTAATTAAACTTTGTTAATTTCTCCTTAAACTAGTCAACCAAGGCTAACACCTAATTAACACTTATTGTTAAATCAATTAAAATCTAGTACTTTAACCAATTTACCAATAACATTAAGTCTTGAAAATACCAAGTCTAATTAACTAAATTATACTAGTAGCAACCCATTTAATTATCCTTAGTCCCTAGGAGAATTGACTCACCCCAGTGGCTTATCAAAACTCTATTACTACTCCATAACCAAATAGCCACAAACAATGAGATTGTTTATGAAAGTTTAGCTAGGACTAAACCACCTTGGATAGTTAATTAATAGGCCCCTTAATCAAACATTCACAACAATTATAGGTAGTAAGAACAAAAAATGAAGAGAATCAAGATAGGAATAAATTGATAATTAAATTAGGTCTTATAATCAAGAATAAAAATGGTGAAGAATTCTTTTTGATTGAAAAAAGAATCTAACTACACATTAATTACAAAAATAAAAGGAAAAATAAAAAGAAAAAAGAAAACCTAATTTCAGATGGAGTCTTACCCTAGCAAAGCTCCTCTCCTCCAAATGTTAGAGACAATATAGAAAGAATGTAAAATATATTACAAATAAGGTTCAACTATCTATTTACAAGTTTAGTGCACTACCTTTAAGTTAGCTTATGATTTATGGATGGAATAAGGCCTTTTTAGACATACAATTTCATATGAAATGTAGCTCTATTACTTAGCTTTTCAATAGCCTTGATCTTGCGTGAAAATTCAATCTCTAACTCAAGTTATGGGCTAAACACCAAGATAGCCTTTCTAAGCAGTCCACCCTATAATAGATTTAATAATTAAGTTTATAACTAATTAATTAAATCAAAATGGTATAGTTTGGTCTTAAGCCCTTCATGACAAATGTTAGGGGTGGATCTTAGCTATCATATGTGATTGAGTTTGCATTGAAATGACTTTTGGAGCTCTACATATGGTTTTGGGTCACAACACGACACTTTGCTCTAACTTGTTGGCTTTGTTTCACCTTTAAAACATCTAAACTAGGTTAGGAACTCATCATATCATTTTTAGGTCTTTCTCATGTCTTTCCCAAGATATAAGAATCACCCAAAACCAAGGTCCATAACTTTAGATATGCCTAAAAATAAAAGCAAAAATAAAAAAGAAAAGAGAAGACCTAATTTTAGACGGAGTCTTACTCTAGTAGAGCTCTTCTTCTCCACAAGTTAGAAACAATATAGAAAGAATGTAAAAGATATTACAAATAAGGCTTAACTATCTATTTATAGGTTTAGTGTATTACCTTTGAGTTGGGCTATAGTTCGGGATTAAAGGGGGCCTTTTTAGACTGATAATCTTCAAATGAAATATAGCTTTGTCAATGAGCTTTCCAATGGCCTTAACCTTGCATTAAAATTTAGTCTTTAGCTCAAGTTATAGGCTAAACATTAAGAGAACCTTTTTGAGTAGTCCAACCTTGTAATAGATTTAATCACTTAAGTTCACAACTAATTAATTAAATAAAAAAGTTGTAGTTTACTCTCATGCCCTTCATGAAAGATGTTAAGGTGGATCTTACCTATCCTATGGCCTTAAGTTTGCATTGAAATGATTTTTGGAACTTCACTTATGATCAAAATATTGAGATAGGTTTTGGGTCACAACACTAAACTTTGCTCTAACTTGCGAGCTTTGTTTCACGTCCAAAATTTTTGAATTAGGCTGGGGACTTTGCATATCATTGTTAAATATTTCTCTTAGCTTTTCAAAGATATAAGAATCATATAAAATCAAGGCCCAAAACTCTTGATATGCTTAAATCCTAAAATAGTCTAAAATTGTATAAATTTACTGAATAAATTCAATTAAGCACAAAAACTTAGCAAACTATAAAACTAATCCTAAGGGTTCAATTAAGCATATAAACATGATAAAAGACCAAGTAATAAGAGATATAAATTATGTATAAATTTTCTTCATTAGTAAATGTTATTGTAGGCTTCAACTTGTCAAAAACTTCCTCATATGCTTGGTTGAAATCAAATAGAACCTCCTTTTGTGACAACTTGGACAAAGGTAAGGCTATCTTGGAGAAATCCTAATGACAATATAAAAGTATTTAGTATATCCATCCAAGAAATAGTAATGGGATTTTCTAGTCAATCACTTAAGCATTGGATCAATGAAGGGTAGAGGGTAATGATATTTTCTTGTTAATATATTCAGCTTGCCATAATCAATACATACTCACCAACAATTTTGAATTCTGGTTAGGACAAGCTGATTCTCTTAATTCTTCATCATAGTGATTTCTGATTTCTTTGGAACTACTCAAACATGGCTAACCCATTTGTTGTCTAAAATTGGGTAAATGATTCTAGCATCTAAAAGTTTTAGGATCTTTTTCTTGATCATATCCATCATGAGGGGGTTTAATCTTCTTTGAAGCTCTCTAGTTGGTATAGAACCCTCTTCTACTAGAATTCTATGCATGCACATGGAAGGGCTAATGTCTTTAATGTCTACTATGGTCTATTTTATTGCTAACTTGTGGTTGTTAAGCACTCTGATCAGTTTTTCCTCCTGTACTGTAGTCAAATTCTTTGTTATGATAATTGGAAGTTCTACTTTGGCTCCCTAATGTGCATTCTTTATATGGTCTAGTAATGGTTTTAATTCTAAAATTGGTGCTTAGATCATGAAGGCAATAACTTGGTTAAGAAAGGATGTAAGAACTACAATTCTACTAACTCTAGTTTAATCTTTAACTATAACTCTGTAATTTTTGCTTCTAATTCAACAGGGTTGTTCAAGTCATACATCTAGCACCAAGGGTTTAAACACATCAAAGGCAAACAAGGAACAATCATCATTAGTAGTAGGGTATTTCACTGAATCAAAGGATGAGTTTCTGGTTAAAGGATGATCAACCATATTCAAGATGTAAAAATCTACAAAAAAAATGAAGCCATTCACTTTCACTAGAACATCCTCAACAACTCCTTCATGGTAAGTTTGTTAGATAACTTATCACACCAATTTCTTTTAATAGTCTTAAATTTAGAGATTTATAAATTGAAGGAGGCATAATAATAATGGATACATCTCAATCTACCATGGCAAGTTCAAATCTAGTCTTACCAATGACACATGGAATGATAAAGGTACCCGGCTCCTTGTATTTTTGGGTTATTTTTCTTTGTATGATAACAAACATAGTTTCCCCTATGCTTATTTTTTCATTACCTCTCAATTTTCTTCTTGGTTTGCACGTCTCCTTAAGGAACTTTGCATACCTTGGAATTTAGTTGATCACATCAAGTTAGGGAATGTTCACTTCTACCCTTCTAAAAGTTTTTAGGATGCCTTTCTCTTGGTCTTCTTTTTCTACTTTGCCAGTTTGTTTAGGAAGGGTGGGGTGGACAAATTGGTTGAGAGCTTTTTGTTAGTTCAAAAGTATCTACCTCTTTTTTGTTTGAAACTGGCTACTTGTCTCTGGTTTCTACTTCCTTGTCACTTCTCAATAATATGGCACATGCATTTTCCTCGGGATTTATCACTATTTGGAAAGGTAGTCTATTTGAAGCTTGATTTTCCAGGTTGTTTATCCTAGTGTCTATTATTTGCAATTTGTTGTTGATGATGCCAATATCTTGCTAATTTGCTAAATTTCTCCTCTAATTTCTTATTAGAATTATAGGTTCTATTAAGCCATATTTTCCATTAAATTTTGCTAAAGCTTTAATTAAAATTGAATCTGTTTTAGCTGCTATATGGTCTATGTTGTAGGCAAAATCCAGGATTTCCTAAACGGGCTAGTAGAAGGCCTAAGTAGTAGTAGAGTCCCAGATTGCTAAGGTACCAAGGATGCTAAGTCTTGGTTTATTCACTCAACAGCTGCCCTTGCACGAGCTCATTTCGATAAGGATGAGCTCGACCTTGCTACCTAAAGAAATGACGATGACCCCAAGTCAAAGACTCTGGTTTGAGAGGTGTAACCTTCAGTGAAAAGCTCACTGGGCAGGAGACAAACATACATCACACCAAGCAGACAAAGGTCCCACTCATAGAAAATAATCTGTAGGAGCTAAATTAAAAGATATGTTTTGTCTTGTATGTACACTGCATGATGTAACATATTTACAACTTGTAAAATTACTATTGTAGCCTTCTCCCCTCTATAAATAAGAGGAACGAACACTTTGTAAGCATCGAAGAAACTAGAATTGCCATACCAAAATTGTAAAAAATTCTTTCAAGTTAATACACTACCATGGATAAAAGGTCCAATTCTATCTGAATTTGGCCAAACCATGCTAAAAGCTCTATGCTTCTTGTTGCTCTTCTTTTTCTTGCTTTTTTGCATTTATTTATTGTGAGCGTAACTAAATTACAGTTTGAGTCTCAAAAGAACCTCTTCAGTTGGTTAGATTCTGATAGAACCAAACTCTACCATCAACATTTTGGTGCCATCTGTGGGGATCAGACCCACGACCACATGGTTAAAAGCCATGATGGTCAGAATGAGCCTACTCCGTGTGAGGTATTGTCTACTTTGGAGTGTTCGTGGTTCCCATTAGAGTTCAACATGACTCCTCACAATTTTGTCCCTCTTTGTGCAATCGCATGAGGGTGCTTTGCTTGGGAGAGGAGGTGTCTGCCTACCTTATAAGGCATAAGGTCACCCGACTTCTCATTGGTGTGGGACTTCTGCTCACTCCTACCTCTTTTTACCATCAACATAAGCCCCCAAGTTAGGTGGGCTTATGCTTGGTGAGGTATTGGGGGTCTCCACAGACGGTGCCAAATGATAATGGTCGGAATGAGCCTACCCCATGCAAGGTATTGTCTACTTTGGAGTGTCCATGGTTCCCATTAGAGTTTGACACGACTCCTCATGATTTTGTCCCCTGAGGTTCCCATCAAAGTTTAACTCAAGAAAAGGCACCTAGCTTAGGAGAGGGGGTGTCCTCTCGCCTTATAAGGCTGTTGAATGTGAGTTTTAAATTGAAATTGTCACTCAAAATTATGCAAGTGCACGTAGTCAATTGTGTAATATAGAGTAAGTGAGTATCGTCTCCACAGGGATTGAA
>JANHAO010000133.1:0-51545 GCA_026873985.1 Saraca asoca
GGCCACTGTTGAATATTATGTTATCATACAGGTTTGATGGGCATGTAGCCTTGTTGATTGTTATATAGGCCATGTGGCCAGATGTCCGAAAAATAGAGGAAACTCTGCCAAATTTTTGATAGAAATAATAAAATTATATTGCTTGGTTAAAGAAATATTTATGCGTTGGTGTGTTGTCATGGTTGCATAGTAAGGCTTATAGGGGGTTTCCTGAAGGAAAGGGATTCCTGAAGGTGATCTTCTACGTCGGTTATGTGCCTGAGGTTGGGTCAAGACAAGTGCATGGCCACCTATTCCAGATGGCAATGCTAGCACCGGGGCTGTCATCAAGCATCTCTTTAGCTTTTGGAAGCTTTCTTCACAAATAGGAGTCCAATCAAATCGCACCCCTTTCCAAGTAAGCTTAGTCAACGACACAAAAATCTTAAAAAAATCTAGGACAAACTTCTAGTAATATCTAGCTAACCCAAGAAACTTTGAATTTCTATAATCATTGTAGGTCTAGGCCAATTCTCTACAACTTCTACTTTCTGATGATCAACTTGTATCCTTTCTTTTGACACTATGTGACCAAGAAATTTGACACTGGTCTCCCAAAACTCACATTTAGAGAATTTCATATAAAGCTTATTCTCTTGTAGAGTCTACAACACTATCCTTAAGTGTTGTTCTTGCTCCCCCTCACATTTAGAATATACCATGATATCATCAATAAACATAACCACAAATTTATCCAGAAATAGTTTGAGAATTTGATTCATTAGGGTCATAAAAGTAGCTAGGGCCATTTGTTAAACCAAATGACATGACGAGAAATTCTTAGTGTCTATAGCATGTATGAAAAGCAGTTTAAGTGCATCTTCTTTATGAATCTTTAACTAATGAAACCCTGATCATATATCTATTTTTGAGAAATATCTCACTCTTTGTAACTAATCAAATAAGTCATTGATTCATGGGAAAGGATATTTGTTCTTGATCGTCACCTTATTTAACTAGTGATAATCAATATACAACCATAATCTACTGTCCTTCTTTTTGACAAAAAGCACAATCACTTCCCATGATGAAATGCTCGAGTGAATGAAACATCTATTACTTAACTCTTGAAGTTAAGTTTTTTATTATTTTAGTTCCATTGGCACCATATGATAAGGAGAAATAGAAATAGGTTTTGTGTCAGACACAAGATCGATAATGAATTCAATTTCCAATCTAATGGTAATCCACATAACTCATTTGGAAACACATCGAAGAATTCTCATATCACCATAACCTCACTTGGATTTAGAATAGTTCAATCTAGGTCCCGTACCACCTCTAAATAAGTTATACACCTTTTGTTCAACAACTTGCAAGCTTGCACATTTGAAATTAAACTAGCGATTTTAGCTATTCACTCTCCTTAAAAGACTATAGGAGAAGACTCATCCGCATGAAAAGTCACTATCTTATCAAAATAGTTTATGCATGCATGTTGCTGAGACAACCAATCCATACCTAAGATTACGTCATAATCAACCATCTCTAATACAACTAGATTCGTAGACATTTGCTTATCTCCTATCATTATAGCATGATTCCTAAACAAATGGTTAGCTAGATAGGTCTAACCATTGGGGCTTATCACTATTAACGATGATTCCATCAGTTCATCAAATTCATCTAATAAGTCAACAAATTTCTTTATGATAAAAGAATGACTATAACTCTAGTGTCAAACAATACTCAAGCTTAGAAATCATATATTTTTATGATACTTGAGACAATGACATTTGATGCTTAGGCCTCCTACCTAGTAAGATTGTATACCCTATTCTGGCTTCATCAGGGTTTCTCCTACAATTACTCTTTCGATCATTCTTACCAGATGCAATTGGTGCTCTTACCAACGCTATAGATTATGTCATTGGCTTGTTTCGAGGTCTAGTTTGATAATTCGCACCATATCCAAATGCAACAACACTTATAGGACATTCCCTCACTCTATGACTTAATTGATTGCATCAAAAATACCCAATTAGATCCCTGTTATAAGATCTAAAATGACTTGTATTACAATTTTTACATCATGGTGCGTTAGCATTAAAATTCCCCTAACTCTGAGATATATCCCTTCCATGGAATGGAACAGAAGTGGTTAAAAGCAATTATCCTCCCACATTCCTTTTTGTAGGAGGATTTTGTGGCTGGGGTGGTCTAGTAGAGTTTCCTCTACACCCACCAGGTGGTGTTCTATGAGTTCAATCTTCTACTTGGCGCAGTATTAGTTCCCTCAATTTGGGCTCTTTTCTTACTACCAGAGGACATTTCCCTTTCATGATGCACCTTAGACTTTAGTTCAACCCGCAAAGCTTAGTTCATAGGTTGTTGATACGTCATGCCTAGATCAACTTTGACATGATCAAAATAATAGTCATGGAGCCCTTGTACAAATATTTCTACCTTCATAGTCTTGTTAGGAATTAAATGAGTAGTATATTAGGAGAGTCAAGTGAATTAAGCATTATACTTGCCCACGATTAAGTTCTCTTATCTCAGATTTTCAAACCTTCAAGCATTCACTTGTCGGACATTGAGAGGAAGAAATCTATCATTAAAGGCCTTTTGGAATGTTGCTTAAGTCAATGGCTTCATATTAGCAGTTTGCCCCCTTAATAGCTCTAACATGCCAGTAATATGCCAAATTGTCTAATTGATATCCTACCAATTATATTAGTAAGGGTAAAGGACATTGCAACATCCTACCATATCTTTCAATCTAGTCGAGGAATTGTTACAAATCCATAAAAGAATCGATTCTCGTATATTGAGGCGACTTTAGCTTTAGAAACTTTTGAATAATTCTTAACCTATTCTTTTACTCATTTCTAGCAAGAGAGGTTCAATCTCTTTCATTTCCCCTATTTCTATGAGGCTCTCTATTCTAATTTTGTGTTAATGCATATACTATGTAATTCATAGCCTGCTAAACTAAGTTTTCTGCCCATTGAGGGACTTGAGGATTATCACTGACTTCAAGGCGTGGACTATTTCATCTAATAGATAAGCTTCCATTACTAGACTTAGATTCTTGGCCTTTTTGCCTTCTAGTTCTTACCATAATCTATATTACAAAATTAATCAAATTCTTAAGATATATAAAAGGTTCTAATTTGACTCTGCTGACATGAACACATATTTCACCAGGTTAACGAGAATGATATCAGCAATAAGAGCTCTGGGGTGCAAATGTGTTACTGGTACTATTTCTATTAACACTTGATGAAACCACTACCACTGTACAACCCTCTATAGCTCTACATCCAGGCCTACTCTCACAAGGTTAACCTAAATCATTGCTCTGATACCAAACATGTCACAACCTAATTCTTTGGCCATGACCAACGTAAATATTAATCTTTACTCAATCCCAATTTGCTACTTTGAGATACTGAAGACCTATGAAATAAAGGTGGCACAACTCAGAATATGAAAATATTTCATAATTTATAATGACATTGCCCAACAGGCACATGCTGTGTTAAACATTGTTCACAAGTTTACTAAAAGACTATTTAACTTTCACTTAGTCTAGGAGTTATTTCTATAACATCCTATATCCTTCCCAGGGCAAGGTAATTAAAAGTTGGATTAACCTATGTCTTATCATGAGTTTAAAAGCATAGGTCAATATAATTAAGCCTTGTGACCTTTCTATTTGCTAATTTTCAAAAAGACAAAGTTTGCAAAATATATGGTTTGATGGTAGATCACTAAAGGTTAAACCATGCTAAGGCCATTATAAGAAAGACATTTGGTGGCTCCATAGGTATGATCTCCACCTCGTGAAGCACTTCACAACCTACTAAATTCAAAATGACAATGTAATGGACTTTAATTTTATAGACTCTTAGTGGACTTGTAATAAGGGTGGAGAAGGTATCAGACGTGATTTCCATTAAATCATTGTTCATGCTTACTTTTCTGAAAGAGGATTAACTGCAATGTCTTGAGATTTTGAAAAAGAAATAATCCATAAAAGAGTGAGTCTGAGGCTCAGTGAGATAATTTATACCAAACTTGTGAATTTATCTAACAAAGACCACACATATATCCATCAGCATCATATGCAAGTAATTATTTCTCATACTCAATCTCCTACACATGTCATTAATTTTAGAGACTCACCTCCAAGTGGTTTCATATCACATTGTATATAGTATGTTTACTGAATCAGAGTTCTCAATGCCTTAAGCCGCCATTCTTATTCATTACGTTATTCAATTTCATTATATCACATTTCAATATTCCACAAAATGATGAAACAAGTAAAGCAAAACGTATAAAAGTAGTAAATCTCCTTGTTACTCCAATCCAACCTTATCCTACACAATCCCAGCCTTATCGCTCCAAGCCAACCTTATCACACTTATTATATCGTAATGCTTAGATCCAAGATTCGATTCATTTTCCTTATCATATCTCATCAATCGTATTCAAGTCTCATAAGAGCTATTCAAGCTGCCAATAATAACATACTCATAATAATTATATTGCATAAGACACATTTCTATCATAATCTCATTATCATTATTCCTTATATACCATATACCATCCATATCTCATAGGAAATTATCAACTTTAAACAATATCATTCATAACAATTATGCCACAACATCCTCATTCAGTCATGATTTCAATTACATTCCTTGTTCCTTTACCATATTGGTAACTAGGATTTCTACAATAATATTAATGCATAGATAATTATTGGGTTTAGTCATATTGGCTTACGAGTTATTCATTTACGTGTCTTAATTATTATTCTTGAATTATTAGGGTCCATATGAAATTAAATAAAAGGGAATAGATAGTATCTTGGGAAGAAGTGGAATTAGGTTAAAAACATGAGAATTTCTAGTAGTGTGATCCGAATCACGAACATGATCAATGAAGAAATTTGAGTAGAATTACAAGTAGATTGAGGAATTCCAGTATGAAAAGTTTGATTTGACTCAAGGAACTCTAGTTCAAATCATGAGTTAGCTAGCCAAAAAATTCAAAATGTCCAAGAAGTCCAAATTCATCACAATCAGGATCGCAATCAAAATCAAAAAAGTAGAATTATGAAGGGTCAATTAAAATCGTAAGAAAAACAACTGAAATTCTAATTTAAATATTAAGGTTTGAAGTCAGATATTATTTTGTAGTTGCGAGCATGATTACGGGTTCAAGGCAAAAAGTGCTATTCAAATTGTGATTTTTGGAAAACAAAAGCTAGTAGAAAGATAGGGGAAAACGCATATAAACTTACACCAAGTCATTGGAATTTAACACAACATGTTTTGAGAACATAAATAAGCACAAAACTCAACTTTTCCATCAAGAAACTAACCATTATAACAACAAGCCTATTCATATTCAAACATTTACATACCATTTCAAATACCCATTTCCTTCAACATATACTGACATTTAATAAGCCACAATCATATAATCATACCATAATTTATAAGAAAGGTAAGAATCACTCGCCTTGGCAACTAGAAACAAACAAAACAAACAAATCTTACAAGGAGCTCCAACACTCTTCAAGAACAAAAAGAAGAATATATTAGTTTCTTAAATCTTTCAAAGGTTTCCCTCATCAACCAATCATATACTATTAGATTATGGTTCCATTGTATAGAAACAAGCAAAATATAGCAAATTCAAGTTTTAAAAACACCAAAAAATCAAATGGGTTTATGGATTGAATAGTGACTGTGAACTTCAAAATTCATATCTTAATTTATACTTAGTGAATCAATATGATTTTGATGTCAAATTGAAGGGGAAGAAAGGAGGATTTAGCAATAAAAATTTAAGAAAATAACATGAAGAAGTAAGTTAGTGACTTGAAGAGAGAGACTGTGTGAGTATGGAAAGAGAAGTCCAAACTTGAGGAAGAAATAGGCTACATGGGTAGCAACTGGGAGAAGCCAAAGAAAAATAAGAGAAAGCTAGCTAGTGAGAAGCAAAATGGGAAAGAAAGAAGTCAATCCTCAATATTGACTTCAAATGAAATAATTCTTATTTTAACACTTTTTCCTATTTCTTTCACTTTGAGCCCAAAATTAACGTACTCATTGATCACCAACAGCCATGAAATTTTATCACAAATTAGTTAAATTAGTTGCCTTTGTAATAACTATAATTTTACCCTTGTTGGGTACCTATAGCCTAGTTTTGATCTTTTTGAAGTTTTCTAGATATTAAATCCTAAAAATACAAATTTAATTTTCTGGGCATCCATAATGAAAACTTCGATTATCTGAAAAATTTTAAAATTCATATAATTTATTTCTAGTATATCTAGACTCCTCGTAATCCAAAATCACTTTTTCAAATTTTTCTGAAAAGTCATTGTATTATCAAAATTAATTTTAAAAAATTTGGGATATTACACAATGTATAGACAATTATTGAACTTATCTATATTAGTTTATGAATTACTCATGTAGGATTCTTAGATTCTTGCTTCAACGAACTAGAATGCACACAAGACTAGACTGAAGGGTTAAGATGTATCTAGGAAGAAGAAGCAATTTCGTTTAGAAAAGTGAAAATTTCAAGAGGTGCAATCAAAATCAAGCAAGATTAAGCTTGAGGTTCAAGCAGGATCATTATTAGAATCACGAGGTTCACATGAGAAAGGTTCAATTCAACTCAGAGAATCTAGTTCCAAATGTGAGTTTACTAGCCAAAGTCCTCAAACTTTCAAGTAGTCCAAATTTTTACACAATCAAAATCACGATTGGAATCAAAGAAAAAGGTAAGACAGTTCAATTCAACTTGCAAGAATTTAGTTCAATTCTCAATTCGAATCACAAGACATAATACAACTCGATGCTTATGAGCATAATCATGGGGAATAGTGTAAAAAGTGGCGATTCAACTTGTTAATTCTAGCAAATGCAAAAAATAATAGAAAATAGGGAAAACCACTTCTAAATTTACACCAAATCATAAGAGTTTAAGACAACATGCTTTGAGAACTTAAACACACTTAAAATCTAGCTTTTTCCTTAGAAAACCAATCATTTTACCAACAAGGTCATTCAAACTCACACTTAATCATATAATCATAAATACCTATTGTCATCAACGTACTTCTACAACCAAAGGATTTCAATCAATAAACACAATATAATTAACAAGAAAGGAATGAATCTCTCAACATAATAGTTGGAAATAAGAAATTTGAGCAGATCTCACAAGGATCTCTAACACTCTTTAAGAATAAGAAAGAAGAGCATATTATCATCTTAAATTTTTTAAAGATTTCTTTCCTCAACTAATCATATATCATTAGATTATACTTTCACTATGTAGAAACAAGCTAAATATAACATATTCAAGCTCTAAAAACACAAAAAAAAAAAAAAAAAAGAATCATGTGTATTCATAGGTTAAACAGTTATGTGAATAGTAATTATTGGATTAAAAAATTTGTAACTCAAATTTTACCCTATGATTCAACATGATTTTGGTACCAAATTAAAATGAAAGAAGAGAGGAATCAACAGTAAAATTTTAAGAATTTATCATGGAAAAATGAAAGACTTACTTGAAAAGAGAGAGTGTGTTGCGAAGAGAGTGAATGGCTTAGAGAAGAAGTTGGATTACATGGAATGCAATCAAGTAACAGTGAAGAAGAACAAGAAGTAGCTAGCCTCTTAAGGGTAACATGGGAAAAATTTATTGTCCTTTGACTTTGACATCAAGTTGGCTCCATTTTCCCTTTTTAAAATTTTTCTTATTTCCTCCATTTGAGCTCAAAATTAACATACTTACCGATCGTCAGCATCCATGAAATTTTAACACAAATAAGTTAAATTAATTTTTTTGTAATGACTATAATTTTACCCTTGCTAGGTACTCGTAACCTTAATTTCAATCTTTCAAAGTTTTCTAGAAATTAAATGCTAAAAACATAAATTTAATTTTGTGGGCATCTACAATGGAAATTTTAGTCATCAAAAAATTTCTAAAATTCATATAATCTATTCCTAGTATATCCAGACTTCTCGTAGCTTAAAATTATAGTTTCAAAAATTTTAAATTTACCTTTTTAGATTTTTTTTGAAAAGTCATTTTATCATTAAAATTAACTTTAGAAAATTCGAGATATTACACTAATTGTCTAAATGTTGATGATTGCATGAATCTTGATATTAGTGAGAGTATCTTGATATCTTTTTTAGGACATAATTATATGTTATGGAATTTTGCTTGTTGTGCAAATATGATAGTTGTTCTTTAAGAACTTATTTGGATAAAGATTGTTTAATGATCTTTAGTGTGGTATTATTTTGTTAGAATGCACAAAAATTCTAATGTTTTTGCGTACAAGGTCTGATTTAATATAATTTCAACATGTTATTAAACATGTATAATTGTTTGTTAGAAAATATGAAAAATAAAGGGGTTAAAATTTTATTAAAACCTATTTTGTATACAAAATATTTTAGTCTTGAAATAATTTTATTTTGCATATTTTTTGCTGACAACTTGATATCTATGGTTGATTGTCTTTAGGCAAAGCATAAAACAACTGTGAAAGTTCTTTATTGATATCTTGTAGATCCAAAATTTTATTTTATTTTTTGGACTTTTTTTTATGAGACGCTTATGGCTATCTAATGTGTATTGCTTATAAGAGAGTTTTCTGAAGTGTTATAAGTCAAATTTTTAAACCTTTATCTTTCCTTGTTACAGTTCTTAGGAAAGGTTTCTTATCACAAAGTTCTATTTCTACAGGTGACAAACAAGCACGATTGCAAAAAGAAAAGAAATTGAAGCATTCTTTATCTTTTAAATATGAGCAACTAAATTTAAATGATCAAAAATTTGTGTGGTATGCTTTAATATTAGAATCAAAGCAATTTGGGGATGATTGTATTGATAAATTAGTTTATAAAGTACATAATATTGAAAATTCTCAAACCAAGCACTCTTTGTTTCTAACTATTATGCAATCTATTATTAATAAAAAATATTATCATCAAGTTGTTACCAGCAATGATTTCCATATAGGTCAGGCTACAATTAACAAAAGTCTCTAAATTAAAAACTCATGTTGAAGTTTTGAAATCTAGCAATAAAATTTTGATCCAACAACTAGAGACACTAGAATGAAGCATTTGGATGTTGAATTAAAATGTTTAGAGGAATAGACATTGGAACTTCAAAGTTAATGGTAATCAATGCAAATTTTTCAACACCAATGCGCACATAATCTTTCAGGTGGTATTTTAAACAAATTAATTTCTTCTAAGCGTTTTGGAGTTTTTGTTCCTTTTGATGCATGTAATATACACTTAGTTCTTTCTAAAAAAGAAAGAGTTACATGTGGACAAACAAGACATTTTGATTGTAATTGAATGAGGCCTCGTTCAACGAAAAATTTAGTGGCTAGTTTCAAGTGTTGATCTTTCTATTTCTAAAGTCCAAAGGACCCCTTCATATGGTAGTCCAATCAAGCCCATGTGAAGTACTTACCAAGCTACTTAGACTATTATATTTCAATCTAATTCATCTAACTTTGAAGCATTAAATTATTACAACTTCTCATGATCTAATTGATGATGGCTATCAAGGTTTTGTAGAACATAAGTGTTCCAAAGAAAATCAAATGGAGTTACAAATTGATAAGTCCATAGTTTTGGAAGAAGATAAATTATTATCTCTAAGAGTTTGTTTACAAAAGGGTTATAGGAGGGCATTGAAGATTCAAGCCAAAACTTTCAAGTTGATATCTACAATATTAGGCAATCATAGAACTTGCAACCGGCTTAATTTTAATTTTAATTTTCAAGATGTTTCTTGACTTAAAAGCATAAAGCTTTTGCTATAGAGATCCACATACTAGCACATATGGGAGGAGCATAAAGCTTTTATGACACCCTTTTATATACAACTAGCAATATTCCTTTTGGCATTGTATATTACGTTAGTTAAAAGAAAATGAAGAAAGTGGATGAAATTTTTTATTTGAAATAATTCATTGTTAAAAAAGACATATTGAGAACAATTGTTTTTCATTGAGAAGCTGAGATAAATTAAATATTATGTTTATGTTGATATTTAGCCTTACATATATGTCACTTTATCTACATTTATATCCTTTAAATATATATTTCAGTTAAATTCTATGTATTTCAATATATTAAAACAAAAAATCATATGTAAATCAATTAAAATTATTAATTTTTATGATTAATCTTAGATATAATTAGAGTTCTATTGCGGTTATTTTTGGAATTGCACAGATGGACTAATAAAAGTCCAATGGATAGGCTCAACTAATAAGGACTTAGCTCATCCAGGATTGAGGCCGCTGGACCAAAATATCATGTTGCTAAATACGAGCTAAGGTCATCGGTTAACGCAGGTTAAAGCAGTAATCTCAGGTCATTAAGAACAAGGCTCAGCTTGCAGATCAAAGCACGCATCCAAAACCATCAATCCAAGGAAATCCATTCAGCTTCCTATTTTTATGGAACCCATTATTATCTATTATATAATCCTAATCAAGTCATGATACTTATCTACCATAAATTTATATTCAAACTGTAACTCCCAACCATTATAAAAGAGGATGAAATCATTGTACATGACATGATCAATCATCATATACAAAACACTTAGCAAAGAGTAATAAAAACTATTGACATAAGGGTCGAATTGACTTTAGTTGAACCATATTAAAAACTTCTGATGTCTCCCTATTATTTATCTCTCTCTCTCTCTCTCTCTCTCTCTCTCTATTTACATTCAATTTACAATTTGCAATTTTGGACTTGGGTTGATCGGATTCAACCATCAACAAGTTCATTTATAAATGACTAAAAGTATTGTAACGGAAATGAATTCTACAAATTTATAAAAAAAAAAAAAAGTTAAATTGTATTTTTTTACCTTTAACTTTCATTAAAATTTTAGTAATACACACTAGCTTTTATTTTTAATTTTACCCTCTAATTTTTAAAATAAATATAATATCAGACATTTTAAAAAAAAATCAAATTTCTTTTAGATGACAAAGTCCTACATATATGGAATGCTGATTAGATTATGGCATTTTTCCTAAAATAAAATCCTTTATTTTAAAATAAAGCTCTTGTGTTTTCAATAAAAAGAACCCATTTTTTCATATTCAATTTATTTACAATACCAAGACTAGCTATTTCTTGACTTACTCAATACAAAAAAAAAAAAAAAAAACCCAAAAAGCCACGTGGTTTCTAACAAAAATTTTTGTTGCAAATTATGATATTTCTATCGAAAATATCAATTTTCGACAAAAAAAGATTACTGGTAAAATTATCATCCAAATTTTTTTAACATAATGTTATTTATACAATTTACATTGTTATAGTTACATTCATACCACAATCTATACTATTTATGAAAAATTTTCATGTTATGTAGATAAATGAGATTGAGGTCGAGCCATCATGGATAGTTTGTTCACTACACCTACATCTAGAAGAATGGCCAGTGAGTCTCGCCTTGAGCTGCACAGTCCAATGTAAGCAACTTTCTTAACTTGTATTTTTGTTATTAATATATTTTATGTTTGGTAGTAAAAATATTATATTTATAATATTAAATAATTAATTGTTTGAATGTGCAAGAGAATTTTAACAAAAAAATGAGGACTTGGTACAAACTCAGGTGCAAAGAGTTCCTGAGGGCTTTGGGGCATGATTGGTGATGTGGCTAAACCATCTGATCGTGATTTGTGGGTAAACACTATAGGCAAAACTAAGAAGGGGCAACCCAAAGGGTTGGGGTCTAAGGCCATTATGAGGATAACTACATCGACCGTCACATCTCACACTGAAAGTGTGTCACTTGCTATGCTAGAACAACTCATGCACATTATTACTAAGATACATAAGCAAATGTAGGTTATTTTCGCTTGGACGAAACACTTTCTGCAAACTCAATAGTAGTAGCAGATCTGACTGGCTCATCAGTCGGGTAAAACCTGAATAAATAAAAATAAACATAGTTAAAAATCAAGAATACATACCTCATTCTATATGACATTATGATCTCCCTAGGAATAAGCACAGGTAATCCAAGGAGTGGAGGATGTCTAGGGGTATATACTGCTCCTGAAGATGGAAGCGTCATCTATGATGGTGTCCCCGGTGTCTCTGGGGACAGTTCTTGTTGCTATTCTAGTTGCATCTACATTGACACCTACGTAGGTGGCTCCATATGTCCAGATGTAGGTTGAGATATAAGTATAAAAATGTAGCCATGAGGAATCATAGCTGGAAGGCTTGACTAGCCATTGTAGTTAAATTGCTAAAGATATTGATTAACACACCATTTAAATGATTGTGAACATGAGAGTAACACAATTTCATATTAAAATTTCATCACACAATTGTAAACAATGTCACATAAGAAAAGTAATTATTAGTTATACTTACATAAGAGTGAAACTAGGAAGCAAATTGGCCATTGATCATTGCTTCGATGTCTTCATGTTACATGTTTGGATACATAGCCTTCAACCAATGAACAAACATACTATAGGGAATAAATTAGTGTTCTAAATTTGATGAAATCAAAGTTAAAGATATGGAATGGTTTTTGAAGATGGCTACATAAATACTTACTTTTTAAATGGCTCAAATTCTTCATAGTTTAAAAGCATGTGTGTTATGGTTGATTTCAATTTTTTCATCTAAATATCACTCTTGGCAAAAGCCATCAAATCATTCTACAAGATTGAAGATGGAAAGATTAGGCTCCATGGTTACATCGCCACCTCAATCACTATACCTATCAATTCTTATGCTTTGTCATCCTAGCTCTATTGTTAACTTTCTTCTTCAACCTATTATATGTTCTCTCAAGTGGATATATCCATCGGTATTGAACAGGATGCTTTATTGAGTCAAAAAAATTGGTGGGAAGATCCATCCAAGCTTGCATATTATCAAGGAAATATTTTGTTCCATTCAAAGTCATTGCTTTTCTTACAGAACAGTTAAGTACAATTCCCAAAAGAATTGACTTAACTCAGTTAAAGCTCTCCATATAGGATCTAGAAGTTCAGAAAAGGCAATAGGAAGCAATCCTTCTATGAAAATATGACAGTCATGACTTTTTATACCAAGTATTTTACCATCACCTACATCCACACACCTATCCAATTTGGAAGCATAATTATCAGGCATCCTCAACTCCTTGACCTACTCGTAAACTGCCTTTCTTTCATCCAAGCTTAAGATGTATAAAGCTCTAAGTTTATATATTTTTTTCCATTTACAACCTTCTTAAGCTCTAACTCCCTTCTTCTACAATATTCCAACAAATCTAACATCGCCTTAATATTGTCTTTGGTTTTTCCCTTTAACATCCATCACTATATAAAACATGTTATCAAAGATGTTTTTTTTATATGCATGACATTGAGATTGTGTCAAAATAAGTTAGATTACCAGTATAGCAAGTCCCAAAATATGCTTCTCTTGGTCCAATTTTGATCTATCCTATATCTTGGCATCCTAATTGGCCAAGTTTTTGTGGGTTTTGGAGTGGAACAAACCTGATCAAAAACTTGTTTACTGATTAATCTTACAAGTGGTTTGGATCTTTCCACTCTATTTTTGATGAAGTTGTTCTTACTTCTCCTATAAGGATGATTAAATGGTAGAAACTATCTGTGATAATCAAATCATGATTGTTTCCTCCCATGCTTTATGATAAATGCTTTTGTGGATTCTATGCATATCGAGCAAGCTAATTTTTCAGCCATTTGCCAACCAGATAACATCCCATATGTAGGAAAGTCTTTGATGGTCTACATCAGTGCGACCTTTATTTGAAAGTTTTGCTTCATTAAAATTTCATATGTTAGAACACCATCAATCCACAAAGTGAGTAACTCATGTATCAATGACCACATAAACACATCAATTTTACTTTTTAAAGTTTCTGGACATGGGACAACTAAGGTCAGGAACATATATGGAATTGTCATACACATATCCCAAGGTAAATTATAAGGAGTGACTATTACTAGTCAACATGAATATAGTGTAACAATATAATAGAATTGAGTGGACCAATTCAAACATAACCTAAGTCTTACTTTTTGAGGATCGGCTACAAATTCTAACTATTTTTAGTCAAATTGTTTCCAAGCCTCTCCATCCGAAGGATGACATATAACGTCTATCTTCTTTCGATTCTCATGATGTCATCTCATATAAGGAGCTGAATTCATCAAAGCATACAACCTTTGCAATCATGGCATTAATGGTAGATAAAGCATTCTCTTGAAGGGAATTTCTTTGCTATTCTAGCCTATCCTCCGTTTCATATAACAAAACGAACTACAAATTCTACATTCTCTGTCAAATCTAGTCTCCTTGTAGAACAATATGCACCCTTTCATATAACAGTCTATTTTTTGATGCCTCAATCTTAACTTCTTCACTAGCTTCATCATTTCATAAGAGTTAGAAGGCACAACGTTATCATATAGGCGTGTTTCAATCATAAGTTGCATAATCTGATTAAAGGAATTATGCGGTAAGTTGAAATAAGATTTTATGCTTAACATCCTTACTGTTAATGACAATTCTGAATGGTTAGTACAACTTGTTCATAATGGCCAATTTACAGCTTTTAACATTTCATAAAAGTTTTAGGCATTCCCATTTAGAGTCTCTTCCACATTACATTCAAAGTGAGTTGCAACATCTGGCCAACCAACACTCAACATTATGTTCTTATACATATTACTTGTATCATACAAATCCCATGTCACACCATTAGAAAACTCTCCCTATCTATAGGTCTTTCCTCACCATGATCAATCCACTACTAATAATCATATTTAAATCCAAATCTATATAAATCAACCTTAACTTCATTAGAGGGTAAAAAATTTTTATATTTATGTTTGGAAGATAAACAGCTTATCTGATTATCACATAAATAAATTGGCTAAGTTTTTGCCAAATCGATAAATTCTTCCACCCTATTTAGAAAATTCATCTTATATCCACTATGTTTCGTAACAAGTCTATCATACATCCATCTACAATATTTTGGAACTTTCATATTCTATTTTTCAAAGTTAACATTGAAATATGAGAGAATTACTAAATATTTATGGAAATATATAGGAGAAACTAATTATAAAATTTCCATATTCTGGAAATAGCTTCATTTTTATATTTTCTCTTACTTAGTAAATAATAAACAATAACTAAAAATATTTATGAAATTAATAATTAATATCTACAAGATAGTTATACTATTTTAAAATATTAACAAATTAAAATATATATAATTTCTGAAATAAAAATAGGTTTTAATTCATAATACACGTAATTCCTAAAGTAATATCAACAATACTATTAAGTATGTCATCTAATTATTTAATCCTATTCAATCTAATTCAAAACATACAATTCATAAATATAATTCAAAATATATAATTAGTCAATCCTAATTCAAACATACAAGAAAATGTAACTAATAATTAAAAATTAGCTCCTAGAACATGAAAAATTATCAATAATTAATCAACCAATAATAAAAAATATATACTAACCTCAGTGTCTAAATAAGAAAAGTGGCAAAAAAAATCATACACAAATTAAAATCCAAAACTACATGAATCAAAATAAGAAAAGTTAATTAAATCATGAAATACATAATAATTAAATAAAAATAATTAGTAAAAATATAAAATAAAGCAGTAAGAATAATTCAATCAGTTTAGATTCATAAAAAATACCTTAAAAGTGCAAAATCAAGTTGGAAAAGAAAGAAAGAACTCTAGTGTGGCAGAAGAAGCTAAAGAGAAGCAAAATGAACAGCAGACCACGCGCTCTATTATTTAAAAGTTTTTGAATTTTTTGATGGATTTTTTTTATCAAAAAGCCATCATATAATAAGTTCAGTCGGAAAGAGCGAACATAATTTTTTAAAATTTTTGTCCATTTTCCAATGAAATTTCTAACAAAACTTATTATACGATAGATTTTTGATAAATTTTTTAAATATTTGTGATGGATTATAATAGCGAGTAACCAATGCTCTTTTCAATTCGATCATTTTTCCAATAGAAAAATCCATTGAAAATTTCAACCAGAAATTATGAGTTTTTTTATAATGACCGGAAAAAATTACATCTTTACCCCATTTGTTAAATGAGGATAAAAGGTTTAAAATCAGTTAACAACATAATTCCATCAATGAAAACAAGAAGAAGAAAACAGAAAACAAAGAATTTCTACAAACACAAAAGTGTGGTCTTGAGTTGGTATTGATTTGTGATATCTCCGTCAAAACTCTTTTACTATAGAAGTAGATTAGTCATAATCATAGATAGATTCTAAGAATTCACAACAGAAAGAGAGAGATTTTGTGCGCTAATTTATTAAGGAAAAAGATGTAATATTGAAGAATAAAAAACTCACTTTTTAACTCATAATCTTTTATAGTTTAGTCAGTATTTTATCCAGCTGCATAGAATTTTATTGTTTAGAATATAATTGATTTTTGACATTACATTTATTTTAAAAGAGTATAATTAATTTAAATAAAAATTAGTAATTATTATAAAAACTTAAAAAAAAAAAAAATTCTGGACACAAAGAAAATGAGAGTTGTGGATTATGCATGATGGAAAATCTCTCGTAATGCTTCACAACCGACCATATATATATATATATATATATATGGTACACAAGTTCAGAATGTATAAATGAATCAAGTCACAATCAAATCATGCTCCATCAAAATTGAAATAAAATTGTTGGTGAAAAGAACCTAAATCAAAAGCCGCATGTCATTCTCAATTAATTTATATCTTCTAAACCGACCTTCGGGTACCTTGCATAATTCACAATTCACATGATTTTCATCGCCACCGAAAAAGGAGAAAACCAATTATTCTTTGATGAGTGATTGTGACTTCTTACTGGTTGATCTTTGCGTCGGACGGTGAATAATATATTAGCCTTCATGAGCTTCTTGGAAATTATTACGGTAATAAATTTTAGTTAGCAACCTAGTATAATGAACGGTAAAATTATGACTAAATATAAAAATATAATTATTATTAAATAAAATTTATAAAATTTAATATTATAATAGTATTGTACGTAATTTTAAAATTGTGAATTATAATTTAAAATTTTGATGACAATTTTTTTTTATATAAATTATGGTGACCCATTTAGTAGATTGCGTGTCCAATTATCCATGCGACCATCAATGAGTTTTCGCTTTATTGTTTGATTAGAGAAGAGGAGGAAAGATGTGGACATCAAATTGGACGTATAGGAACAGAGCATGATCTGTGGGAACACATATGTCCCTCCTCAAACTAAACAATCAATTATCAAAGTACCTTGAAAACAAACGCAAATTTAACATAAAAAATCCTAAAATTTAAAAGAAAAAACTACATGAAGAGTTCTATTACAAGAACAAAAGATTACAAAAGAGGGTTCCCAAGATTTTCAATTTTCAATTTTACTCTCATAATTTCTTTATCATGCTATTTATATTCTTAAAATATTCAAATCTTTCTCTGTTTTATATACTTAAAATATCTATATGACAAATAACTATAATCCTTTAGAAAAAAAGCACTTAACTTATAAAGGAAGATATATAAATTTCAATAAAAAGTTATCACTAATGATTATAATTAAAATTTGAATGAAATTCTAGCGTGATAATGTGACTAGAGTTTAAATTGTATTTCACTTATGTGAATTTACCTTAGGGTAAATACAACAAACTCATTTAAAATATATGTGGTGTATACATTATATTCTTTTTTTCTTTAATTTGTAGTTATCATGCGGAACTAATGAAATCATACAAATCACTTTTTGTAAAAAAATTTCATTTATAACAAGTTAGCTAATAAATACGCAGCCATTAAATTTAAATTTAAATCATAGAAAAAAAATCCTCAAACACAATAATGGATTGCAGTCATTTTCTACATTGAAAAACCTAAAAATAGTTCGCAGTCATATCTTATGCGTCTCTATTGTAATTATCTATATGCTGCAACTAAAACGACCTACGAATAAAGTAAACAATAATTAATTCTATATATTTGAAGTCCTATGTGGAAATGAGATGCTGCCTAAGCTTATTGCCTATCAGCCATCCTTTATCAATTCTACAAAAATCACCGAATTTCTTTACCAAAAGTCCAATTGGCAGCCCTTTTTTTTTTTTATTGTATATATAGTTGAATACAGATATTATGGGTGGCAATTTTTTACACGATACGGACATAAGACATTTTATATAAATTTAGGTTAAATTTATATAGATTCAGGTTATAAATAAATTAACCCATTTAAAATGAATAATAAATAGATTAAGTTAGGATTAATTTAAAACAAAATGCATTGATACGCTAATTTATTTGATAATTTATACTAAAATTTTAGAAATATTATTTAAGAAATAATTAATTATAATTATAAATAATTGTATATAATAAAAATAAAAATGAAGTTTTAATAAAATGACAATAAAAATTTAATAATATATTTAATCAATGATTAAAATATTTTTTAAAATATAATAAGTAATTAAATGAATTTATAATATAAATTTTGTTTATTAAAGTTATTAAATGGATTAAAAAGATTAATTTATGTTAACACATTTAATAAAATTCAACATAATACGATTATTATTTAAATCAGAATTAAATAGAGCATATTCAAATTATTATTATTCTTTGACACAACACAAATCTTAGGTGTAAACCCGAAATTGTGATCCAATCTGATGTTATACTTTTGTTTGTTTGAAGAATTTTATGAAAAATATTAAGAAATGTCAAATCCTTTATTGAAAAAAAAAACAGAAAAAGTATATGGTAATTAAACAGGCCTTTTTTTCTGTCAAATAAAAAGACTTCTTATGCAATGACAAAATTTAAAAAACTTGACTTGTGGAATCATTTATGGATAAGTATATTGTATTCGACATGTTATTTGGGTAAGTCAGGTTGGTATTCGCGGATTGTGAAAATGTCACAAACCTATAATAGAAAGATACACACAACTTTGTATTTTTTTAAGTTAAATTAAATTTTTATTTCTTATAATTTGTTTTAATTTATAATTTTATTTTTAAATTTTTTTTCGTATAATTAAATTTTTAAAATTTATTTTTATTTATAATTAAATTCTTATGCACATTAATTTAGAGATTTTTATTTACGGTTATCTAACGCAATTAACATTTTAGGACTTATATAATTAGATTATAACCTAACAATGAAAAATTATTCATTAACATAGCAAATTGTTGTAGTTTAAAAAAAAATGTATTCAAATAGACAGAAATTAAACAATTATAATTGACAATATGCACAAAAAAATTTTGATTCTTGATTTTTTTAATAAATTTTGTAATTGGGATTTATGTTATGATATAATTATACAAATTGATCAATTTTATTATATTGAAAGACGAGATAATTATAAACAAAATTAATCTCTGGGGATCTAATAATAAAGAAGAAAAAGTATAAGAATGAAATTATAAATTTAAACAAATTATAAGAATGAAAAGTTTAATTTAAAATTTTTAAAAATTTAAAAACTTCTTGCGGTAAGATTGAAATTGAATTTCTCCATAAATATTGACCTTCATGAATTTGTGTATTTTTCTTTTTCTTTTAAATATGTTCCTGTCATGTAAACGAAAAATAAATATAAAATTTTTATATAGAATAAGATTTAAAATTTTTTTATACCTACATAAAATTAATTTTATATATTTCTCTCTTTAATATAAACAAAATATATATATATGAAATTAAAAAAAAATAAAAAAAAAGGGGGGATGGAACACTGCCTCTCACACCATTAATAGGTCCGGCCAGGGGTGGGACCCTCTCTACTGTGGGGGCTTTGAGTTATCCAAAATATTTAAAATGTAAAAATATACGTCACTGTTTTACAAATTTTTACATAAAATTTATATTTTGTCTAAAAAAATAAGATAATTTTTAATAATATGTATTTTAATCATTTTAAAAACTTATTTCTACATCTGGACCCAGACTTTTTTAGTGTAAATTTTAGCGGGTGAATATATTTTATAAGTACTGTTAAGGAAAGAAGATCCGAGCCAACTTATGTTGATTCCAATAGGGAACATGATGTTGAAACTCTCCATAGTAGAGGGTCCGGATTAAACTTTTGTATAGTGCAATGCATTTTACAATCCGCGAAAGTTTTTGCTCTCTTACATGCAGATCTTGACAATTTTGGGTCCTTCCTAGAGAAACTCTCTTCACGTTCAAGACTAGTTTATATCTTCCAAAAAAGACAATTGATTAACGTAACTAATTTGACGAGTAGCATTATAGAGATATACTTACTTAACGAAGAAAATACTTTTTATAACAGTTTTGTACCCATATATAATTATCACAATATATACAAGTGACTTCAGATTTTGGATTTAAGTAGTTAACTTAAAAATCATTTATGTAAAGGTCTTCATTGTTTTGGAAATAGTCTATGGTAGGCTGCTATGGGAAGTTCTGTGGAAAGATTTAGAGAAAAGATGAGTTTGAATTGCTTATATTCGAGTTACACGAGATATGTACGATGCTGCAGCGACCATATATGTGTAAAGATTTTTCAATGACAATCAGTTTACATCAAAGGATTTTCGTACAGACTATATGCATATTGTAGATACAGTGTGAGACAAGGTAGCAATGTTTTGAAAGTGAAGATTAATTGTTGAAGGGTTTGGATACCTAGGATCTCCTTTGTAAGGGGGGGAGATTGATGGGGATGCCATACATAGGAAAGGATCCATCCTGGATGGATGAAATGGAGAAACACATCAGCGGTAATCTGTGATAGCAAAATACCCATCAAACTCAAGGGAATAGGACTGCCGTCAGGGCCATGGTGCTCTATGGTAGTTTGTGTTGGGCAGTGATGGGGCAATTAAGATAAGAAAAAATAAATACAGTGAAGATGACTATGAAGCATAACTATGAAGTATGGATTCGATAAGATATGGATACACAAATACCACAACTTTTTAAAAAATTAGAATACAAATACAAATAAGATACATAAAAAAAAATATTTCATATTGGAATATTAATATTTAAAAATTAGAAATACACATTTGTCATAAGTGTATAAAAATAGCATTAAGCGATAATCGTATTTATTACTATCAACAAAAAATGAATAATTTGATGATATATTAATAGTTTAATGCTTGATTGATTTTAAAGTCCATACAAATTGATTAGTTTTTATTTCTTTCCCTTAAGAGTGTGTTTGGTATCAGTTATATTTTTTTATTTCTGAGAAAGTAAGGTAGGAATAAAAGTTTTCCATATTTGATATAAGAGATAAAAAATCATTTTCAGGCATAAAAGATGCCCAGGAATAAAATTTATAAAAGAAAGTTAAAAATTTTATTAAAAAATATTCCAGAGGGAATAAAAAAATTTTAACATATGTTTTTACATAATTATCTCTAATTAAAATATGTTAATAAAATTTATTGGGAATGCACCAAATTATTTCTAAGAAAGTGAAGTGACAACCAAACATATTTATAAGACTTTTCCATGTATCTCATTTCTGGGAATCTCATTCCCTTGAATAAAACATTCCTAGAAATAAAATATTCCATGAACCAAACATACCCTAAATGTCAGAGTTGTTTTCTTTATTAAAAAAAATCTTTTTAAAAAAATTAAATTTAAAATGGATGTCTAATTACATCAAAGGAAAGTAAATCTGAACTACATCTCTTGTAAATTTTGAAGAATTGATGTCATATCTGAAATTTGAAATTGACAAATATAAAATATCATGAATTTAATTATTTTCTAACACGAATCAAAAAGTATCCATCAAATAGTGGAATCCGTTACCGGTGCGACACCAATACTTTGCTATTAATAAAGAATTTGTGCTTTATAGATGTGTAAACATATAAAAGAAAACCAGATTAGAGAAAAATGTATGAAAAAGAAAGTCAAGAATCAAAATAACTAAGTAGTACTATTGATTGATAAAACAAAAAATGAAGAAAACATGCTTGAGGTGGTTTGAACACATGAGAAGACCATTTATGGATACTCTAGTAATTAGAAACGTGCTTTTATGGGAGGAAAATCCATTTAAAAAAAGACATATGAAGACCTAGGAAAATGTCCATAGAAAACATAAAAAAGAGGATTTCAACTTACCCCATCAATAGAATAATTATTGGTGATTGTTGTGTAAAATTTTATGCATCATGTACAAGACATTATGAAATTCTATAGATGATTTTATGAGCAATACTATGAACAAATTATGTGATAATGTAAGAATATTTTTTAATTCAACAGAAACCATAATTGCCATGTGTGTAAAGATATCAAAATTATCTTGGAGGACACACAAAAAATGTGACACAGCTTAAATCAAGGTGCCTATATGAATTATTTTATACTCACTTCTTTTTAATCATATTCAATGTTTTATCATTAAATTTTAATTGTATCTATCAAAATATTCATATTTTATTTCTCCTTTTGTTTCATTATTTCAAGAGTAAATAGGCAATTTACTTGCTTATAAATAGGGGAGTTGCAGCTGCAAGGTAGTTCCTAGTTGGAACTTTGGCTTAACCCACTTAGCTTCGTCCCCATATCAAAAACAAGAGAGAGAGAGAGAGAGAGAGAGAGAGAAAGAGAGTTGAAGAAGAAGATAAGATGCCTTGCCTTTACATCTCCACCAACGTTAACTTGGACGGAGTTAACACCGATCCCATCTTCTCTGAAGCCACCACTGCTGTCTCCTCTATCATCGGAAAACCCGAAAGAGTATGCCTTCCTCTCTTTCTCTCTCTCTCCATTGTTTAATTTCTACCTTAAGAATTGTTTTCACAGAATTGGCACAAGCTATGCCAGAATCCTTTCCAATCCTTATCTGGTTGACCCAATTCCTTTTTTTGTGTTGACTTTCATGATAATTTCTGGGAAGACTTTCATATTCTTCTCTGTAGTTTATGAACACGGTGTAACTGTTATTTTATTCTAAATATGAATATAATTAGTTAATGGTTGTATTATTTTGGTTTTTTTCCTTTTTTTTACAAATTAATAGTAATTTAAAATATACTTAATCAATGGATGAATTGCTTTGCTTCTTTTTTTTTTTTTTTTTCCTGCTAAAAGATATGAAATAGCAGCCAAAGCCATCAGCTTTGAATTTGACTATTTTTGCCTATGTTGTTCAAACATGAATGTTAGATCATCTGCAAAAAGCAGTATGCAATAATTTAGCATTTAACAGCTTGGCAGGTTGGCTTACAAAATGGTCAAGTTGGAAGCTAATTGCCAAAATGCTTGAGTGCAAGATTTTGGTCCTATTTGATATGAATGCAAAAATACAAAAATCAGATTATGACATAAAAATAATGAAATGGCCAAGGGATATCGTCATCATGATTATGTACAAAGACTTTTCTTTTTTTTCTTTTTGTTTTCTTTTCTTCTTTTTTTTTTTTTTTTGCCTTATAAGAGGGACAAGTTTTGGGTGCAAGTATAAATTATAATTGGAGAAGTTAGTATGATGAATTATTGAATCTGGCTGACCTGTATGAAACTAGCTAGTATCCTTCCATTTCTTTTTCCTCCCTTGATGTAAAAGTAGAGGGAAAGTGGAAAAAGTGGAGGGCCCTTGCACTTCAAGAGCAGTGATATTGCAGCATCAACATCTTTGTCCTCAAATGTTGATGGACCAAAAGCTGGCCCACCACCTTTTGTTTCAACCCTTGCACCACTTTCCACTGATAACCTAATGTTTTTACCCGTTAAATTCATTTTATTTATTTTAAAATTGATATGATAGATTTAAATTCCATTTTATCATATATATATATATATGTATATTTATAAAAGTAATTTTCAATGAGGACCATGAGAATAGCACTGCTCCTTTTTACTATATGCTAAAATTAATGTCATTAAGGGAATAAATTCTTAAAAACTAAAAAAAAAAAAAAATTCCTACTATAGTATTAAAAATTTAAGTATTATCACTGTGACATAAATTTTAGTATCTAATTCACCTATCTAATTTTTTAATGAAATTAAAATATCAAAATATAAAAATTAAGTAGTACTTCACAAATTGCTATGACACAATGCCATAGATATATCATTATTTTAGCATGTGTCTTTCTTGAATTTTTGTTGATTGGGTAGATATTAACTCTATAAATATATATGGAATCTACATTTATAGATAGATTGTGACTTATGAAGTATCTATTTTTGCAGTTTGTGATGGTAATACTGAAAGGGTCAGTGCCAATACAATTTGAGGGTAACAAAGAACCAGCTGCATATGCTGAGATAGTTGCAATGGGTGGCATTACTAAAGAAGTGAAGAGGAATCTGATTGCGACACTTGGCACCATTTTACAGTCAAAGCTTAATATCCCAAGAACTCGATTTTTTCTCAAAGTCTTTGATACAACTGTGTTTAAAAATTATTCCAAAATGTAATGCATCATAAACTGCTCTGCTGGCAACCCACCAGATTGTGTTCTAATTAGTATTATTAGTCTGTATTATGTTGGCAATTTTTAAAGCATACCATGCTTAAAGTTCAAGTGTTATAAAATTATGTGTATTGATTACTTACAATACCAAATTAAAATAAAATTATGTTTTAATTCTTAGAAATTGTAAAATTACAAAACAATAATATGAAACTAATCTCATCTAAGAATAGTCTCTTTTGATTACAATCCTCACATTCTCTGTTAATGTCCTCCTCTCCTCTCTTTAGGCATTCAAGTGACAGCCGACAGATTCAATCAAGTTGGCAAAGAAGGAGTTTTAAAATTAAAAATGTTAATCATTTTATCGGTCAAAAAGCTAGATTACATTTTAAAATATGTATGTGGTTGAGATTGTTTTTTAAATAAATATTGAACAAAATTTTGTTGCATAATTCAAAATATTATATATCTTAGTTTTAATTTTGCCACCAAACATAGAAATCCACTTCTACTTATCTTGGTTTTGTATCTAAAATCAGGTTCCAAACTTCCTTTTTCCTTTTTACTTTTTGAAAAAAAAAAAGTAAATTATTTTTTTAATTTTGGATAATTTTATTTAACACTCACAAACTATTAATTTTTTTACAATCAACCCCTTCAACTTTTAAATAATTGTATTTGACACTCAATATCTATCTTGTAAGTGATATAAGGGAGCAAATATATTCAATGTAATATAAAATTTTACAAAAAAAATAAAGCTTGGATGGAGGCCTTGTAATTTAGATTTGGAAGTGATATAAAATGTTTAGTAATTTTTTATTTTCCTTATTTTAAAGATATTTTGGTCATTTTAATATGACTTGTTTGTCTAGTGCAAGCAAGAAAATCCATGAAAATGATTCTTACATTTTTATTTTCATGTTAATATAATATGACACTTAGATTCCGCTCAAATTTATAAGAAAAAAATCTTATGTGGATGCAATTTACCATTTATCTAAAATTAAAAAGAATTGATTACAAAAATTAATAATTTGTAAATATTAAATGCAATTAATCCAAAATTAAAGTGGATAATTTGCATTTTCTCCTCACCTTTTATTTTTACTCAAGGTTCACAGGGGAAAGTTCAAGTTTTTTAGGAGATTGATGAATTCAACGGCAGGGACGTATATTATTTTGAGGGAGTGATCACCCTAAAATACAATTTTTTTGCTAATTTTTAGACCTTTACGTGGAGGTTAGAACCTTCAACTCTTATATCTGAATAAAAATATCTAACTCTCGTCCTCTCTCGTTTCACATTTTTCGTCACTCTCTATCTTTCGATTTTTCATTGTCTTCCATCAAACAAGTTTTCGTGAGTGTCCTTCCTAGTTTTTTGTTAAACTGAAGCAATATTCTCAATTTAGAAGTTTCATCAAGTTTGACAGTAAGTCTCAAAGCCTATATATTGAAAAATTTGTCCCCTAAATTGTTATTATTGTGAGTATTTTTTGAACAATATATTGGACTAACAAAAGCCCAACAGGAAATAAATTCAACCAAAAAAGACCCAGACCGTCCAAGAAACTGAGATCGCTCAGCGAAGACACTAACTCACCACCCACGAGCCGGCGAGGCCAAGATAGCAACCTCAATTCGCTAGAGATGAGTTCCAGTTCGCTGGCTGAAGCAGGTCGCTCAACACAGTCTCAGGCCACTAAGATAACAACCCAAGCATAAGTGTGGAAGCCAAGTCAGCAGTTGGTGGCACATATTCTCAACCGACAGGTCAGTCCCTAAACCGACATATCAACCCCCAACAGTCCAACAATAATTTGCCCAACATTTATTACTCAACGCCAAGCATTAATTGCCCACAGCGGTGGAAATGATAGCCTTGCTATTTATCAAATTACACTTATAACTTTTCCTACTTCTATAAATAGGAAGGGGGGATCATTGTAACAAAAAGATAAAAAAATTGCATGCAGACACTCTGCTAAATCAGTGAAAGAGCATTGACATAGTGAGAAAGCACAGATATTGTAATTCTATTCAAGTAAATAGAGAAACCACCGTGTAACTGCAATACAAACCACCATGGACGTAAGGACCATACTAACTTTAGCCGAACCACGTTAAAAAACTTTTGTGTCCATTGTTCTTTCTCCTTCTCACTCTCTTTCCTATTAAAACTCATATTATCAGCTTGCAGTTTGGAATGTTGGAGAAATGTTCGGGTTGACTAAGATTTTGGTTCACCAAATCAAATTTTACCATCAACATTATAGGGCTAGAGGAAGGGCCCCTAACTGCATTCTCTCTTTCCTTGGTTTACTGTCTAGCTATAATGGTGAGAGGAAGAACCACTAGAAGCTCTGGCACTATCACTGGCCAACTTGATGGTCACGTACAATAACAAAAAGAAATGTTACCAGTCAGAGGCTCAGTCTTCCCTGCGCTAAGTGCCTTTGTCGCCCCAACAATAGGTGTTGTCGTTGGTATGGCACCTTTCACTCCCCATCAACCTATTACCTCCGACACTAATGGAGTTCAAGCATGGTTCCAACATCAGGCAACGCTTGAAAGCACTGTGAGAAAGTTAGCCGATGTGGTGAGAGCATTGGCCCAGGCACAAGCCCAGGGTACACAAAGGCAAGTTGAGGTTGCTGCACCCGAAAGGGGACCCCAATAGCCTAGGGCCTACCAAGAAAAGGTTGTTAGAGAAGAGCATCGACGGGATAGTTTTATCCACTCATCCAACTCATGACTGAAATTAAAAGTTCATCGAGTCTATGAAGATGATGAAGAAAATGATCAGTGACCTCAGAGCTCATAATGAGAAAGAAGCTCGAGTAGGACCGATCAAGGGCACAAATCAGATCGCCGCTCGTTAGGTCGAGGACACAGTAGAAAGCATAGAACCTCAGATCACTACTCTCGTGATTTGGAGGATGACATAAGCCATCACACCACTAACCAACGATTCAAGACTCAGAACCCAGTGATCGATGAGTTGCTCTAAAAGGTAAAGTAGCTAGAAAAAAGACTCGTGGCTCAAAACAGCCAAGATAACTATGAGCAGAGGACACCATTCACCGGAGAGATCAAAATAGAACCCCTTCCTCGAAGATTCAAAGTCCCTAATATCTTGTCATATAATGAAGATACTAACCCGTACAACCATTTGGACGTGTCTAATGTCTCAATGGACCTCTAAACTTCAAAACCACTAGTCAAATGTCGTGTTTTCCTTGCAACACTTGGGGAAATATCCAGGACTTGGCTCAAGAGTCTTCCTGCCCATAGCATTCATAGCTAAGATGAATGCTAAACAAAATTCCTCAACCAATACAAGGCACTGAAGAGGTAGCTCGCATCATCTTACCACCTCGTAACGGTCTTTCAGCGAAGAGATGAATCATTGAAAGATTACATTGCTCAATTTAGATGTGAGGTTAGCAATGTCGAGAACCTTTCAAACAAGAGCATCCTTACTGCCATTTTGGCTAGGCTCTGTAAGGACGGCAAGTTCTACAAGAGCATATACAAGTCTCTGGTAAAATACTTGGGTGAGTTTTATGACCAATCCACCAAAGAAATAAGGTGGGAGGAGACTTTCAGCACAAAGAATCCTAATCAAAAAGACGAGGCAGGTTGCTCCAATTGGGGCAAAAAGAAGAATAATGGCGAGAACAATAGAGGTGGTCAAAAAGGGCGTTTCTAATGGCCAGGTCATGAAGAAGGCCAAGGGTGAGCAACCGCTCACCAGGGTTACTACAACAGCTATAGCATTCTGTTGAACACCCCAGAGAGAATTTTCACAACAGAGAGGGACAATAAGGACTTCAAGAGAACCAAGCCCTTAAAGTTACCCTTGAACAAGGAAACAAGAACAAGTTTTATACCTATCACAATGAAGACCTCATCAAGAGAGGTTGCTTGAGGGATTATGTGGTGCAGCCCTCAAGACAGTGACCTCCCTAGCCTCACCAACCAACTCAGCATCAGCACCAGCTAACTCCCGAATATGAGGGGACACCCTCAATGAGGACCATATTCATCATTCATGGTGGACCCCATATTGTCGGAGCTTCAAAGAGGTCCTATGAGCGATATATGTAGAAGGTAAAACATATCCTGCTTGCAAAGTGTGATGAAGCTGAAGGACCAGCAAAGAAAGCTAGAACGAGTTCCGATTGCATCATTTTAGTAGCAAAGACGCTCGGGGAGTACATTCCCCACATAACGACACTGCAGTCATTCAAGCCAGAATCGATAATGCTGAAGTGTAGAGAATTATGGTGGACATGGGCAACTTGGTAAATGTGATGTACTGACAATGCTTTAACCAGATAGGCATAAACCCTAACCAGCTCAAGCCTTCCCCAAAACCTCTTTTTGGCTTCACAAGAAATGCAGTAGTCTTGGCAAGGCAAATAAAGCTCCTTATAACCCTTGGAGATTCGGGCTGTCAAGCCACTACCTTGGCTGACTTTCTGATTATTGACTCTCCATCAACATATAATATGGTGTTAGGGCAACCAATGATGAACAATCTAGACATGGTCATATTGCCCAAAACACTCACCATCAAGTTCCCAACCCCGAATGGAGTTGGATGTGTATGAAGAGAGCAAGAAGTGGCCTAATGATGCTATAAAGACACAGTTGAAATGGGGGAAAGGGGAAGGAAGATTGATGTGGTCTCTGTAGAAGAGCTGCGACCTATGAGCTCGACTGGCATAAGCTACGACTTGAACCCTCGTGAAGTGGATGTTGAAAAGAAAAAAGTCTAATAGAAGAACTCAAGAAGGTTCCAGTCTGTGAGGCAGACGTTGAAAGATGCTTCAAATTAGGAAAGAATTTGTCCCCAGGCGTGAAGATAGAGCTAACAGAGTTTCTTAAAGCAAATCTTAACATCTTCGTTTGGAACCATGAAGACATGGCTGAGATTGACCCAAAGGTCATGTCACACAGATTAAACATTAATCTTCACCATAAGCCAGTTGGCCAAAAGCGAAGCTCAATGACCGTCAAATGATACAAGGCATTAAAGGAGGAGGTGGATAAGCTCTTAGCCAATAAGTTTATCCAAAAAGCATACTCTCCCACTTAGGTAGCCAATCCTGTTCTTGTAAAGAAGAAAAATGGGAAATGGAGAACTTGTATTGACTTCACTGGCCTTAACAAGGCATGCCCAAAAGACAGCTTCCCCCTGCCGAGGATCGACTAGCTTGTGGATGCAATGGTAGGATACAAACTCCTAAGCTTTATGGATGCTTACTCGAGATATAACCAGATCCCCACGGCCTCACAGGATAAAGAGCACACCTCATTCGCCACCTACCATAAATTATACTATTATAAAGTGATGCCCTTCAGGCTAAAGAATACGGGGGCAACCTATCAGCAATTAGTGAACATGATGTTTAAAGATCAAATCAAGAAAATGATAGAGGTATATGTGGATGACATGTTGGTGAAGTTTGAGCAAGTCGCCAACCATGTCCATGACCTGGGGTAAATGTTTCAAATCTTGAGGAAGTACTAAATGAAGCTAAACCCGCACAAATGTATGTTTGGGGTCGCTTTCGAAAAGTTTCTCAGCTTCATGGTGAACAGCAGGGGTATTGAGGCAAATCCTAAAAAGATCAAAGCTCTCATTGACATGGGATCCCCCACTTGGCCTAAAGATGTCCAAAGTTTGAATGGCCAAGTCATGGCGCTAAGCAGGTTTATCTCCAAAGCAACAGATAAATGTGTCCCTTTCTTTAACATCCTAAAGAAAACAAAGAGGTTCAAATGGATACAGCAATGTAAAATTGCCTTCCAGTAGATCAAATAGTATCTTGGGCAAGCTCCTCTTCTGTCGAAGCCAAAAAAAGGTGAGAAGTTAATCGTCTATTTGGGAGTATCCCAATATGCCTTTAGTGCAGCTTTAATGGAAGAAGAAGATGGAGCTCAATTTCCCATTAACAATGTGAGTAAAAGATTACTGGACACAGAGACAAGGTATTCGCCTATGGAGAAACTTGCCTACTGCTTAGTAGTTGTCTCGAGAAAGCTGTGACCCTATTTCCAGCACACAGTATAGAAATGTTAACATAATTCCCACTCAGACAAGCTCTACAAAATATGGATGTCTCAGGATGTCTCTTCAAATGGGCAATTGAGTTAGCTCAGTTTGAAATTGAATATAAGCCTAGACCAGCGATCAAAGGGCAAGCTCTAGCAAACTTCATAGTAGAATTCATCAAACCCATGCAGGAAGAGGTAGAGACATCAAAAGCTCTAAGTTTGGAACTATACATTGATGAGTTGTCAAGCAAACAAAAGGCCAGGGCAAGGGTGTTCCTTATCAGTCCATAAAAGCACAAAATCCTCTGTGCACTAAGGTTTGGCTTTCAGGCCATAAACAACGAAGCCAAGTATAAAGTTTTGTTAGTTGGACTCTAACTGGCTAAAGAGGTGTGAGCTGAAAGATTGAAGATTTTAGTGATTCTCAGCTCATTGTCTATGTGCAAGTATAGTACCAAACTCAAGGTCAAAGATGACTACCTACTTACAGAAAGTCCAGGAATTGCTAAAGTCATTTCAGCATTATGAGGTCAACCAAATACTGTGAACCTAGAATGCGCACATTGATGCCTTGGCTCGCCTAGCCACAACCAAGGATGTTGACTTCCTAGGGGCGATCCCAGTAGAATTCCTCTTATCCCCGAGCATAGAACAAAAGGATGGTTTGATGACAATTGCCAGGACAACGGGTTCCTAGGTGAACCCAATCCTGGACTATCTACAAGGTGACAAACTGCTAGAGGATAAGCTTGAGGCCTAAAGATTACAAGTTTGGACAGCTAGATATTGTATCTATAACAATGTGTTGTATAAAAGAGGGTTCTCAACCCCACTTTTAAGATGCATTGATGGCCTTGATTGCGATACTGTCCTGGAAGAAATCCACGTTGACCATTGTGGAAATCATGCTGGAGGCTGTCTTTAGCTCAAAAGGCTCTCCAGCAAGGATTTTACTGGCTCACAATGAAATAAGATGCATTCAAACTCATCAAGAGGTGCGACAAATGTCAGATTCGTGAAAATCCCATGAGCCCCACCAGCCTACCTGCAGTAGATGGTTAGTCTATGGCTCTTTGCGATCTGGGGCATGGACCTAATAGAACTACTTCCTACAGCTCACAGAAATTGCAAGCATGTAGTGGTGGCTCCAGATTACTTTACCAAGTGGGCAGAGGAAAAGGAGCTCACAAAGATCTCTTCTACAAAGATAGAAAAATTTGTATGGAGTAATATCATTTGTAGATTTAGGGTCCCCCAGTAGATTATAACTAATAATAGGACCCAGTTCAATAGCGACTAGTTCCTCAAGTTTTACAGTGATCTCAAGATTACAAAAAGTTTTTTGGTCGTAGACCATCCACAGGCCAATAGGAAAGTTGAAGCTATTAACATGATCATTAAACAAATCTTGAAAAAGGGAATGGAGGCCAAGAAGGGAGCATAGGCAGACAAGCTACCAAAAGTGCTCTGAACTTACAAAACTACAACCCGTAACACTCCAGAAGAAACTCCCTTCTTGATGGTATATGGACTCGAGGCAATAATCCCAGTAGAACTTGAGGTGGCATCACAACGAAGGATTACCTTTGATTTAGAGGATAACAACCGACTGCTTGCCATAAATCTAGATCCCGTAGAAGGGACAAGGGAAAGAGCTCACCTCAGGGTCACAACCTACTAACAACGGGTTGCAAGATATTACAACTAAAGGGTTCAAGCTCAAAGCTACAAACCTAGTAACTTCGTTCTACGTCTTATCCTTCCAGGCACTTATAAGGCCAACAAGGGGACCCTAGGGCTGAACTGGGAGGGCCCGTAGCTCATTAAGAAAGTTATTGGCAATGAAGCTTATCATTTGGTAGACATGGATGGGACAGGGTTCCCTCGAGCTTGGAATGCTGAGCATCTTCGCACATATTATCAATCCAAATTTTCTAAATTATTCAGAAAATTGTAAGAACTCTTAAGTGTCCCCCAAATTCTTTATATCTGTATTTGATTATTTCTAAATAAAGTTTCAATAAAACCTCACATTGAAAGCAAGCAATGTACTAAATGAAGAATGTTAGCTAGATTACAATTCATTGGGCCTTCATTTTTGTAAAAATTTGCTAAGTCATTTAGAGTAGTCAATCATGAGACTGATAGAAAACAAATAAGAATGTTGCAAGAGTTTGTTCAATGTTCTATTCAATGAAACATGTTTGTACAAAGTCCAAGAAATAGATACAAAATGCAAAAAGCAAATTCAAAGTTACAAAAGTCCTAATTTAAGGAGTTGGATGTTCAAGAGCCTGGCCTTCTAAGAGCAAAGGGTCAGTAGAAGGAATAGCAAGGTCACCCATTGCTTGATTTTCAATGGCTTCGACGATCTACGAGCCACTCTCTCTTTTGGAAGCACCATCGGTAGAAGAAACTTCAACCACAGACCCTGCACCCTTTCTGGAAAACTTGGCCTTAGCAACCCTTTTCTTGAAACGTTCCATAGCCTCAAAAGCCTATTTGTTGAAGAATGAGAAGTCTAACTCTGGATACTGCTCCCACAGGGTGTAGAAAAAAGAAACATTGGTCTTAGACTCCGCTTTCTCTATTGTTTCCATAATTAGTGAGGTAGTCTCCACTTTGACCTTAGCAACCTCCTCCTTTCCAAGGGTAACTTCTTTCTTGGCTGCTTCTAACTCCTTAGTAGTAATCTTAACTCGCTGCTCTGCTTCCCTGGCTCGTTGCTCTACCAACCCAACTCGTTACTCTACAATCTTAGCCCGCTGCATTGCCCACTCAACACGTTTGTGAGCCAAGTCTAGGTCGATCCTTGTTTTAGTCAAATCATTAATTGTCCTATTGAGGTTTAGTGTAATGGCCTCATGATCCACCACTTCACAAGATAGGGCAGCCTCAGCGTCCTTGGCCTTCTCCCTCAACTCCAGCACCTTAGCGGTGACAATAGGCAGCTCATTCACAAGCTTCACCCTCTCCTCGTCCTATGTTTGAAGCCCTTTCTCCAGCTTCATCATTGTTAGCAAATTCTAAAAAGCCATATAGTCAGGTTAGATTACGAAGAAAGAAAAAGAACCGGGATAAAAGGATTTTACTTACCACTAAGCTATAATAAGATACGTAGCCCACCAACCCCTCAATGGTGAAGTCCTCTGACTCCAACACTTGGATCCTGTTGTGAGGACCTAGGATCATGTCGACATTGTATAGAAAGACATTGAGGTGCTCCTTAGCCTTAAAGCTAGGCCCAATAGGTTGCTCCATGACTTCAAACTCTAGCGTCACCCATTTATGAGTAGCAACCTTCTTCTTCCCCTTGTTCATTTTTCATTTCTTAGTGAGGGGCCCAAAGGGGGTAGTGACATTGACTGCAATAGTCACCTCAGGCTACGAGATAGGAACCGACTATTGCAAAGGAGTTATCGCCAAAGTCGAGGGTTAGTTTTCAATAATAGGAGCCATGTCAGCATCTGGGGTCAATGTGGTCTCGTCCTCATCAAGGTTGGGTAGTGGCGTCCTAAGGATGAGTTTCATTATGTTCTTGTAATCCTCAAAATTTGCTAGACCAACCTCCTTCACCCGACGAATTCCTATCTCTCTTGTAAGCTTAATATTTAGAGCTGGAGTGAGCTTTTACCAACAAAGGAGACTCTTACAGAATCACAAATCGTTTTTTAGGATGTCCACGACTATGATCTTGCTCAACACCTCGAGCTCCTCAGCCTCTATAGTTGGATGCTTATCGGTCTCATCAGTAAAATAAGACAAAATTTAGAATCAAAGAAGCAAATGTGAATGAGTCATTAAACTCGCGTGTCCTCAGCTCGCTCATCAGGAATAAGGACAAAATTGAAATTTTTTAGGTCACATGAAGATTGACACGAGATATAAAACCAACGATTTTTATAATTTCCTATGGTGGATTTCCCTTTTAGCATCCCCTAACAACAATATCTTCTTATACTCAGTCGGCCGAGCCGAGAGATAATAAATTCCATCCAACGAGCTCGCGCTCCTAATGCTGTACAAGTAGCAAAGGACCTTGGTCGATGGTGGTGGGAGATTATTCCTCAAATATACTAAGATCAAGGAGAAGAGCTGGGCGTAACTGTTAGGAGTAAGCTGGAAAGAGCTGAGTTTAACTTTATTCAAGAAGTTAACAATATATGAATGCACTGGAAACCTTAGCCCAGCAACGAAGTGTAGAAAGCTGATGGTAATGAACCCCCAAGGCAGATAAGGAGCACAATCGTTTGGGGAGGACACCACAACATGGCATCCCTGGTGGAGTCGATATGTCTGAACCATGGTTAGGAGCTCACGGTAGCAGACAGACAAAACGTGTAGACTAAACACCTGGCGATCAAAAGGTTACTAACTCGTAGTGGCCTCTTGATGCTCAACGAGGTCTAGACGAGTAGCAAAGTCCCCAACGACCTCACCACTCCTCAAGGTCACTTCATCGGGATGTCATGCCCACTGTGCCAAAGAACAGAGCTCGTCATCGTTCCCTATTCAATGACACCGACGTCTATGACCTGCACCCATCTACACAAAGTAAAAAGAATGGTCAGGTCACTACAAGCGAACCTTACCCAAAGAACTAAGGCTAACAGTTTCCTGTACGGCTAGCCATATGCACCTCGGGCCACCACATCTAAGATCTGGACTCTAGAAGATAAAGGGGACTTAACGGTTGAACCACAAAAATATAGAGAACAAACACGAGACTCAAAACGATGATCAGAAACCCTAGAATCTACTGACAGAACAACTAAATAAATCGAATTAGGCAAAAAGAAAATGCACAGGCAAACAACTTTAACCAACATTCAGATTTTTCAGCCATAAACAAACAAGTCTTACAAACCATGAAGCAAAGAAGTTCAAAAACCACAAGCTAAAAAAAGAAAGACATCATGATTAACAGAAGCAGAAAGTCTGAAGATACCTGTAGAAGTGTTTCCCTATGAGCAGAACTCAAATAGCAACTGGAGAGCTGGGATGATGCCGATGGCAGCAGACAACAATGAACGGTCATGGGATTTGGCAAAGAGAACGAGTAAGAAGTGCTTAGGAGTTTCAGGTTTCAAATGACAAGTGAGAGGGAGAAAAGAGTCTCTTTGACTTATATGATGCATAGTGCCACCATTAGATCTAGGAACCCATCAGTTACCTATGATCTGATAGTCAAGCAAATGCCAGGAGCAAGCTGACAATAGCATGGCATACACGACAACCAAAGGTAAGAGTAATTATGATAGGCTAGTGGCAAAAATTGAAAAGTCACAGAAAAAATGAGCAGGATCATGCCAACAACCCACAGGATTTTAGATTGCAAGCAACGAACTAGAACTCCCAACTCACCCCAAGTCCAAGAAGTGCTTCACGCACCAAACTTTCGCGTAGGCTGCGTCCAAGAAGTGCCTTTGGCACCAAACTCTTATGTAGATAATACCAAAATCTCACGTCCAAGAAGCACTAGCCATGCACCAAACTCTTGCACCGACCACATCCAAGAAGTGCCTTTGGCACGAAACTCTTGCACAGATAATACCAAAACCTCACGTCCAAGAAGTGCTAGCCACACACCAAACTCTTGCACAGGCTACATCCAAGAAGTGCCTTTGGCACCAAACTCTTTTGTGGACAATACCAAAACCCCACATCTAAGAAGTGCTAGCCATACACCAAACTCTTGCATGGGTCGCATCTAAGAAATACCTTCGGCACTAAACTCTTAAGCAGACAATACCAAAACATAGTGTCTAAAAAATGCTAATCACGCACCAAACTCTTGCGCGAGCCACATCCAAGAAATGCCTTTGGCACCAACCCTTATGCAAACAATACCAAAATCTCACGTCCAAAAAGTGCTAGCTACACATTAAACTCTTGTACGGGCAGCATCCAAGAAGTGCCTTTGGCATCAAACTCTTGCCAAACAAAAGCGCATTCATGCAACCTACCTGAGCATTTAATCTCACACCAGTGAAGGCACTCAAGCACTCTAGTGCTCGATCTTGTTACTAGCTCAAGCACTCTGGTGCTCAGACTTATAGCTAACAATGACATTCTGATGCTTGAATCATTGCCAACTAAGATGAGCTAATACAACTGATTGGTCATCTGACATTGCACATATCCTTTTAAGTCATGATTTATTGACAAAAATCCCTTTATATTAATTCAATTAATATTATCCAAGGTCGATTAACCTAACGAGCATTCATTTTATCTAACAATTACCAAGTTATGGTTTGCAGGGACTTATTTATGTTGCTAGTTGCGGTCTACTAAATCACTAATGTTGCTAGTTGCGGTCTACTAAATCACTAATGTTGCATGCTTGGGAAAAACAAGAAATAAAATGCAAAGATTCATTATAAAACTCTTTTAACAAGGTAAATTTACATGAAGGATCAAGGGTACAAATCAAAGTAAGCCTACATTCGACTGAGGAAGACTTGAATCCCAATAAACCACGGGATCCATAAGCAGGCCAAACTGTTCCAACCCTTCCTTAACTTCCACTTGAGCTAGTAGATTGTCCAACTTGAGCATCCCCAAGGTGCACGAAGTGGGAGAAATAGCATTTGGGGCAAGCAGAGTGGCTGAACAAGTTTTCCCTAGCCCTCTTACACAAGGAAAGCATCCTTCAGCTTCATCAAGCTGCTTAACACAAGGAAAGCATCCTTTAGCTTTATCAAGCTGCTTAAGGACCTAGAGACATCTGGCGCCACCGTGCAAGGAGATGAAAGAGCACGGTCAGAAAGGCTAAACTACAATAAACCATAAGGCCAGCAAGCAAGCTAGATAGTTCCAACTTATCTGTCCTATCCTCCTCTCAAGCTGAAAGCTCCACACTCAGTGTCACAACCCCTAAGTGCTTGAAAAAACTGAACAGTAAACTCGCCAAAGGATAAAAAAGCAAAATGGGAGGAGCTAAACTTGTTAGCACCATGAAAAGGTCATGAAAAAATTTCCAAAGTCCTCAAAAAGGAATACCCCATGGGAGCCTCATGCAGTAGGCCATTCATACCTCGTAATCTCATGTAGTAGACCATACACACCCCAAAGCATTTCGTTGAAGGCTAGAGCTTAAGAAATATGGGGGACTTAGTCAATGTACCCATCTCATTATTCTTTAAAGTAAGAAAAGAGGCTTCTCACACCTTATATAGGCTAATTCGACCTCATAGAAGAGTATAAAGGATATTTGGTTATTCTGGTCTAAAAGGAAAAAAGACTACCATGCCAATAGCTATAAAACATACACAGTAGAAGGCATGGCCTGGTGCAAGTGAAGCAAAAGATTGAAGTATAAAATAACAACACGACAGACTAAGTGCAGAGACTTGACAATGCTGCAGACTGCAGAGGAAAACTTTGCTAGCAAACTACAACTCACAGTCTGTAAAGCGAACTAAGAGTTGGGAGCTTATGTTGTAGGTATTTTCCAGATAATGCAAATTAGGCTGGCAAAGGCCCAACAAGAGATAAATCTAACCAGAAAATGCCAAACCATCTAAGAAATTGAGGTCACTCAGTGAAGACACCAACCGCGAGCCTAGGACACAGGGCCAAGGCATGATAGCAACCTCAGCTTGCTAGAGATGAGTTTTAGTTCGTTGGCCGAAGCAGGTCACTCAACACAATCTCAGATCGCTAAGATAACAGCCCAAGCATAAGTGTGGAAGCCAAGTCAGCAGTTGGTGGCACATATTCCCAACTGACAAGTCAGCCCTCAAAACTGACACATTAGCCCCCAATAGTCCAACAATGATTTGCCCAATATTTATTGCTAATGCCAAGCATTAATTGCCTACAGTGGCAGAAATGATAGCCTTGCTATTTATAAAATTACACTTGTAACCCTCCATACTTCTATAAATAGAAAGGGGGGATTATTGTAACAAAAAGGTAAGAAATTTCATGTAAACACTCTGTCCAATCAGTGAGAGTATACTTGCATAGTGAGAGAGCCCTGATATTATAACTCTTTTCAATAAAGAAATCATTGTGTAATGGCAATACAAACCACTATGGACATAGGGTCCATATTAACTTTAGCCGAACCATGTTAAAAAGCTTCTGTGTCCATTGTTCTTCCTCCTTCTTACTCTCTTTCCTATTAAAACTCGTGTTATCAGCTTGCAGTTTAAGGTGTTGGAGAAGTGCTCGAGTTGACTAAGATTTGAGTTCACCAAACTAAATTTTACCATCAACAATAATAACCTTTCAATTAATATTCTATACTAAATTATTTCTTTTAAATTGATGGAATATTAGATTAATAGTATTGTTGATGGTGGAATCTTGTTCTAAGCCAAACCCCAGTCAATGGAAGATTCTTTTCGGATCTCAAGCTATAATTTGGTTCTAAGGGCAGTAAATGAATGAAGAAGGGAAGAAGAAAAGAAAGAGCAACAACAAACACAAAGCTTTTTAATATGGTTCGGCCAAATCCGTATAGAACCAGACTCTACTTCCACGGTAATGTATTGGTCTGAGAATGTTTTTACAAAGTTTCAGTATATAAGCATCAGTCCTTCTAACATTCATCTCCTTCCTTATATTTATAGAGGATAGGAGATTACAAATGTAATTTTACATACAGTAAATCTATTATATCAAGTATTTAATGTACAAGACAAGATAGATAGACTAAATTCTATAAGTCGACTTCTACAAATTGCCTTCTGTAGATGGGCCCCGTGTGTTTGCTGGACAATACATGTACTAGCCTTCTGCTTAACAAGCTCCGAAGCTGTTGGTCGCGCCTCGTAAGCCAAAACCTTCGGTCTGGGGGAGCCGCTATCTTCTAAAGTGGCAAAGTCGAGCTCAATCTATTGGGGCGAGCTCGAGCAGAAGAGGTCGCTAGCGACACGAGCTGGAGACTTAGTGCTCTGAACATCCTACGAGCTGAATTCTTGCCATACTCAAACCATTCGCCAGCCCATTAAGAACGATCCGAATTTCTCATATAACAAGTATTAAATATCGTAATAAGACACAAAATACATCATAAATAAATATTATGTGTCCTAATATAAAATTTAGGGATCACACTTGTAATTGTATTATATTTATCCCTCTCTACTGCCTACTATAAACAATGCCTATAAGTATTTTCCTTTTAAAAATATTTTGACATTAAATTACAATTAGATTCTTCTAATATTTATGACCATACAACACAATTCAAAAGTAATTTCAATAACTTATATCATGAGCAATTTATTATACTTAGAAAGCTTGTAATTCATATATAAACTTAATAAATGAGATTCAACTAATTACAATTACACTAAATCAAATAATTATACGTTTTCTTTTCTTTTGACAAGGGAATATTAATACTTCACTAACTATATTTTTTGTAAACATAAATTCTATGAATTATTTGTACGAATTTTGTAATTATTTCAAAAAAAATTGTGATTTTATATGAACTTATATAACAAGAATGCACAAATTTACAATTCTACCAATGATAATGGCATTATAAAATTTTTCTAAATTTTATATTTTTCTATGCAGAATTATAACTTTTTATTATGAAAAATTTATAAAAAAAAATATGAAGATTGTTTACAAAAATTGCGTAATACGAATCGATGTTGTACACATATCTTTTTTGAACACATGTCAAGTAGACATATATAAATAATATTTTACACATATATTTTGCCCCTACCAAGTCAAATTTTCCAGTTTCGTCCCTAGTAAAATTCTTTTACAAATTGTGTCTATGTAATTTGTATAAACTAATACGTTGTTTGACAATGAATGAATTATATTGGTGGTTAGATGATTATATTAATTTATTTGATAAAATGATAGTATTAATTATTTGTATAATAATATTTAGTAAAATCAATTATTTATTATTAGTTGTTTATATGTAAAATGATAAATAAAAAAATAAATATATTTTATAATTTATTTAAATATTTTTTAATTTTAATAATATTTCAGATTTTAATATATTATTTCTTAGATTAATTTTAAAAAATAGATTATTATAATTTATTATTTATGAGATTTATTAAGTTTTAAATAATTATAATTTATTATACTTATTAGTTTTTTATTAAAAAAATAATTCTAATTTATCATATTTATTGGATTTTCTTTTAAAAATTAAATTATATATTTCATTAGTACAGGCATAGAAAACTGTACTTATGGGTAAGGATAATTTTATCACACTAAATAAAAATCTGTGGTTTTAAAAAGTTGAATTTCCCGTCTTTTTCAAATTGATGAATTATGATCCAATTCCATGATTAAAAATATTATTTATCAAATATTTAAACTAGCATATTAATATGATCAACACCCTAGAATCATTTGAATAAATTAAATGCTGATATACCACAACAAGGGGACTTATGTGCTCTGGTTACGCAAGCAGCAGCTGATAGCAGGTCATTCTGGTTGGTCAACTATTTGCAATTTCGTCATTAACAGAACGGAACGTTTTAAGTAATTTTATTGCTTTTTCCGCCGTCAAATTTCTATTGAACATTATGATTCCCATTACTCCAAATTTCCTAGTTAGCATCCTCTGAATTTTTCAATCCATGTTCACCCTTGACACCGTCATTATCAGCTCACCATCAACGGACTGTATTGCAGAGGAAATCCCGTGAGATGGAAGTTGAGGGATTTACGATCAAATTGAAACATCGATTCGGGATTGTTTCCATGAATAAGCCAAATTGAGAGCCCGAAGAATTCAGTAATTGGGAAGCTCTGAATTCACCTTTGGAAAACCTATGGTATATAAGTCTGTGCAAGAACAGCGGAGAAGAGGGAAGGAGAGGAAATGTTATTTAATAGCATATTTCTTATTTAAGAGTTTATGCGGAAAGGAAGGAAATATGGATTATGATTAATCTTTTAAAATTCTGTAATATTAAAGTTTTTTTTGTGCTCTTTCATTTTAGAAGTTTTAAGAGAAATTTCTAAATATTTAAATAGAGAAAGAGAAAATCATCATTTAAATTCGTTAATTTTGTTTGAATAAATTTTTTGTATAAAAATATCATTTATTTGTATTAAATACAAGATTTTCATATTATTTATATGATTTGTGATTAAAAAATACATAAAATCATGATTTTGTAAAGAAATAACTCTCTTTTTAAAATATAAAATACTATATTTCATTATATTTAACATTGAACAATGTTAATATTTTATGACTCAAATTTTTATAAATAATACTTTTCGTAAGAAAGGTATTTTTCATCGTAACAAAAAGAATCTTATCTATCCATATTTTTTCCTTTCCTTTCCCCTTTCCTTCCTCCTCTTATAACTCCCAACATACCATTAAAATTCTATCGGTCAGAGGGACTGTAATGGAAAAGGAGCGCAGCGAACTAGCATTAGTCACGAATGAAGTATGAACTAGTCTTTGTTGCTCCGATCCAATAGAAAAAAAAAAGGAAAAAAGTATTTATCAACTAATTGTTTTCGAACCAAACCATTAACTGAGTTTTCTTCTCATTTTTTGTGAAAAAATATTTATCAAAATTTTATTATTTTAATATATAAAAAATTATAAAATGAAAATTTTGTGAATTTATTCCTTATTTAAAATCATTAACATCATGGGATTACCAAGAGCCAACTTTTTTTAGGTAGTGTGAATGTAAAAAAAATTATTACTATATTACATATCAACATTAATCTTCCTATAAGGCTTGAGAAAAAATGATAAACTCATGTTTATTTTGAATATGGGTTTTGAAACTCTTTCAGTGGGTAAGGCAGAGCAGTGGGAGAAAACCCGACAAAATGAAGATCTAAAAGCACAAGAGGGTCAATTATACATGACAGAAGTAGTTCGTCGAACACACTCTAATGCTTAAGTTAATATCTAAGTAGAGTTATGACTAGTATAAGTAAGATGATCAAAAGAGTGAATACCTAATAATATATATAGGTGTCAAGCGCATCAATTGATGTGCTTATGAATAAATGATATGTGACCAAGTATCTTCAGCGTATTGAAGATGTCTATAGGAATCTCGTTAAGCAGTTGGTGCTATCACATTGTTCATATTGACCTGATCATGTTTTTTATCACCCGTCTGTTGAGAGGGTTGGTTCACAAAGCTCTCAACTGATGTGTTCTAAGTCAATCGATGAGGGGTAGCCTGCACTCAGTGCTGACTTCACTTAGTTTTAACCAATTGACCATTGGTCGAATGAACGAGAAGCCTGATTGTTTTAGGTTGTGTCATTTGTCCCCTTCTCAACAGTTGGCATGACTAACCTATCTAGGCAGCGTTTCAATTCCCCAGACCAATTGTAACTCCTACTATCATAAATGGCAGCTTTGGGCGTCTTGAAGGACTTCAGGACTTGGACAAATCATTTCAATGCCACGGATCACCATCTGAGCCATTCACCCAATTGCCTACCCTCCAGTAGATTTACTTTGCATCACCTATAAAAGCCTTCTCAACCCTTTTGAAATCACTTTCTCTTTTCCATTTTTTTGCCCTATCCTTGCTATTGCGATTCACAGCTCTCTTCTCCGATGAAAAATTTCCAATCTTTGGTCTCAACGTCACAACTTCTTACATGTAATGTCTCATCCCCTCTTCTATGATGTTTTTATTTTATTTTGCATATTGCTTTCATCTTTTCTATGTAATGTTTTGGCCGTAACAACTTTTACTGGCAGTCACTCTGAGTTTTTCTATCTCCCTTGTATGCTACACTAAAAAGTTCAATGTTTACTCTTTTATTTTCATTGACTTTGTGACCTCCTATCTTCCTTTGACCATCCTTGTTCGATCATCCTTTTTTGCTTCGCTTGTTTTAAACATACTTGTTTTATTTGAAGGTGATCTTCATCATTGCTTGTGCTTTTCCGCTTCATATTCAATAGACTTGGTGATCCCATCGACTTGTTATCCTCAAACTCCGACTCTTCCTCTGACCTTAGGGAGTGTTCACTTGAAAGCCTCATATACCACTTTACACTTCCTTTTTGATCAATAATGGCCAACTGATCCTAGAATGAGCATGGGAACGAGCAAGTGCACTTCATTGATGCCGCACTAGATAACTTACAAGACATTCGTCCAGATGTGAAACGGACAATTGCCTCTACAGAGTGGTACGATTGGGATGTAATCCGAGACTTAGAAAAAATTCACATTCATCAAAAATCCATTAAAGGAATGTTCTTTGAGCTCGTTGAGGAAGATGAAAGGTGTGTAGTTATGACACTTCTTCTTTCCTAATGTTTTATGGAGACAAGGTGACTATCTATATGTTTGCCCCTTTTACTACTTTTCAGCAAAACGTCCTTTGTAAAATGCATATCTACCTTTCTCAATTAACTTGGAATGCTTAAGCCTTCCTTATTTGCTTTAAAGTATTGAACATTCGCATTTCTTCTTAAATTGACCACTGGGTCCTTTTTCTTTTTCTTCTCCCACTCGTGGCAAAAGACTGAGGGTTGGGTGCACTTCCTTCAATGCCCTAACCAGGTAATTATAGTGAACATGCTTACTAGCATTCGTAGTTGGAAACATTCCTTTTTTATAGTTCGGGTCACTGAAGGATTTCATCCTTTTTCCTCAAGGACGAGGAGCCATTCTACCCTGCCAAGTGGAACAAATCCCAAAAACCATCACCAGGCCATGCCTTTGAAGATCTTTCGATCATCGAGTAGGATCTTGTGATTCACCTTCTGGCACTGGGGCCATTCGACACTAAGTTATTCTTTATACATGGTTTGCTATTGTATTGTTATTTTTTCATTCTACTTTATTGACTTCTTATTTTATTTTCAGATTGTTGGTTGGACAACTCGATAATAGAAATACACCGTTCAAAGATGGATTTGAGATGTACAATTGAGATTCATGCTTAGGCCCTAACCAAAGAAAAACCCATTGTGCCACCAACTACCCAACTTAAGCCAATGCCCGGTAACTGAGACTACTTGCAGCTTTCTTCCTTTTGATCGACCAATTCTTGCCCCTAACCTTGGCAAGGCACTAGCCACAAGGAAACGAAAAACTTTCTTTACATTTGCCAACCAAGTAGTGTGCAAGATCTCCCTAATGGACCTTGCATCAACAGTTTATCTACCTCTTCCTTTATCACCTTCTGCCATTTTGGCTCATGATTTCTTTTCTTCTATTGCACAGGTTCTATGCTTGGGTTGATTGAAAGCTTGTGATAAACCACTGTTAGGTCAATCCCTAGCATATCAACAGGTATCAAATACCTTTGTAAGAGCTCTACAACCATCTACAATCGACTTTTTTCATATTTGTCCCAATTTTTATTATTCTCTTATCATTAAACCCAAAAACTCTTACTTCTTCCACATCTAAAATCGGCTTTAATCGACTAGGATTGTCCTAACAAAGGTCTAACAAAGTGGAATCTATCATTTGACATTCACCCTTTTCACTAAGCATCGACTTCATTATATTAGCACTTTCCTAAGACTTGGTCAAACTTGCCATGTAACACCTTTGAGTGACCTGTTGGTCAATCGCCAGTGCCCTCTTTTGCCAAAAATTTCATTAGCAAATGAGGGGTGGAGACAATAGCTCCAGCTTAATTCAATGACGATCACCTTAAAATGGCATTATAGGTGCTATTTAGGGTGGCTACCACGAGAAAAGTGACATTAAGATTTTTTTATTAACAGTTAGGCTCCCAATGTCAATCTTAGAATTACAATTCATTTCACTTACACTTGTCCCCCTATGAAACCAACCAGAACAACTATATAAGGCTTATACATGCTCTTAAGAATATTTAAAGCATTAGTAATATGTAAATATAAAATATAAGTAAAACTTCACTGATTGATAAGTATATGCTTAACAAAGAAATTGTGCAATAGGGCTAAAATCACCATTGGATCATCATGATCCCTATTGATATCCCCAAAGTCTCACTTTATGAAACAGATTAGCTTATAGTGCTCTTTCCTTTTCTTTGCTTCTACTGTCATAACTGCTTTCAAGTGCCTCTTCTTGGCATTACTAGAAGCTTTTCTCCTGGCAAAACCTCTAATGATCATCACCACTGTTCCCAGAACAAGAGAATCTACATTAACTTGTTTATTATCTATTCTGCTGGATAGTGGAGACCGCTCTCTTTCTCTATCCTCTTTCTTCCCTCCCCTATATGAAATTTTTTATACTTTGACAGATAACTGCACCTTATAAGTGCTTTAATTTCATCCTTCAAAGTAATGTACTCATCAGTAAGCTGTCTATAGTCCCGATGGAATTTGTAAAATTTGGACTTATCTGCCAGGGGCACTTGCGTCATTTCTACTCAGGCAATTTCATTAACTCAATTGCTCAAACATCCTATACAATATTGCTAATTGGTGCATTCAACAATTTATACTTGTTAAATCGATCTCGATAAGGTCCCATATCTCGATTTAAAGGTCATTCTCTTGAAAGCATACTATCTAACTGTGCTCTCTCAATCTGCGATCAAGTGAATTCCACTTCTTCCATATTGATGTACTTTTCTGATTAAGTTAAGAGCTCTAGGGGAAAGATGGTAAGGCACTTAGTTAATGAAAGAGAGAAATGACCTAATCAAAAGCTTGCACTAATCTAATGCACGGCCATTTCTTCATTGTGATCTCAAATTTCTAGCTTTAATGTATTGAAACGAGCAAAATATTCTTTGAGGCTTTCTTGCCATCCTTATTGAAAGTTGACCAAAGCGGCTGATGTTTTTTTAGGCACTCTACTAATGGCAAAGTGTGTAGAAAACACCTTGGCCAATTGCCAAAAACTACTGAAGTTGTGAACCAACACAAGCCAGCCTTCTTGTTAAGTTGCAGAGAAGCCCTACATATCATAGCATCTGGAGCACCTGACAGCAACATTGATGCTCAAAATGGCTCTAGGTGCTCTTGTGGGTCAGTTATGCCATCATACAGGTCTATGTGAGATGGGGGTTTAAAGTGAACGAGTAACGAAGCAACCATCACATCTGTTGAGAATCGATGGTTTTCTTCTTGGCAAGAGGACAACTACTCGGATATTTAAGTGAAGTTCAAAGTTCATTAGGTCATATGGTTCATAGGTACAAGTGAGAAGGTGGCAGACATCTACCACATGCAGCGAGGTAAAGGAGACATTTTGGACTAACGGTCTAATTGGTGTTTGGATTTGAGAAGTTGGTGGGAACAAGACGTAGGAAATAGAGGAAAGATGTGGGTTAGTAGTTCCTTGTAAAGGAATAGTATTGATTGTAGAAAATGTCGATAAGGGGGTGGAGGAGGTAAGGGAAGATGATATTCAAAGATAAGCTGGGGTCAAACTATTTTAGGCATAGGTGAGGCCGTTGGATCGACCCTCTAAGAACAAGGCTCAAGGGGTTGGAAGACAGTGGAGGTAGAGTTTATTGCGCTTTAGATTGTATCAAGTTTTATATAATTTCTAATAAGTGTGGTAAAATTAACAACTCATTTATAAATAAAAAATGATGTGGATAATGAGTATATGCATTACATGGCAATGAGATATCATGCCTTGTTTAAAATCAATAAAAATAGGTCAAAGTGTAAAGACATTTTAATTTATGAAATGTATATTGATATAGATAGTTTAAATCTTTAACTTAGTTTTTATTAACTTAACAAAGTGAAAATATGTACTTTTAGTTAGAAAATTTCACAATCTTAATTCATTTATTCAGTATACTTAATTTTTAATAATTAACTGGACTATATATTTTTGTAGAAAAGAGAAAAAAATTTAATGATTCAATTATGAATTTATTATTTTAAAAAATTTATCAATGTTAGAAAAATAAAAAATGTAATAAAAATAAAATGTACAAAGACATACAAAAACCATAAAAGGAGGTGAACGATCTTAGGGGGACTTCTTTGCAAATTCAAGAAGGGGTTTTCAGGAATTTACATTAATGAGCTTTCACTAGAGACAAAAATAAAAGCCTGGTCCAGTTGCCTATTGTCATCAATGGATGGTTCAAATTTCTTGACATCCACATGGAGATTTGTCGAATTGTGGTGTTTAGGATAAGCACCTTAAAATTTTCCAACAAGTAAATGTCTGATTTGATTAGTCTACAGAAATTTTATAGACAAGATTTATAAATAAGAGAATTTGTTTTCCAGAATGGTTGAGTGCTTTCAAAGAATTACTCCTTTACCATTGCATGTGTCACACTGCTTCCAGATAGGAATGCGAGCTTTCAAAGTACAAATGGAGACTTTTACCAAAAACTAAACCGGAGGGGTTTGGATTTTACCGGGGGAGGGAGTATGCATACGACGTTTTTTCTTATTTTACTTTTTATGATTCAACGTTAAATTGAAATATTATAACATAAAACATTATAAGTTTTGATATAAAATATTATAAAAAGTTATATTTATATTGTAATTTAATCATGAAAATTTACGATAGCAATTTTTCATGAAAAAAATTACACCTAAATTTAATTGTAATAAAATTATTTAATGTCATAAATTTCATATAAAATCATATAATTTTTTTTCAAAATAATTGTAACTCTTTATATAAATTGTGTAACATCATATAAAATCAATACAATTATTATTTAAGCCATACATTGGTCTTCACAAGACATACACATATGAACTATAATCTTATATAAATCTATCATAGATTCTTGAATTAAAGTCATACTTTAATGCAACACTTTTATATACTCATGTATAATGTATATCTTATGTTACTATTTGTGAACATAAAAACATTAATCCCCACAAAGCATACATGTAACTCATAATTTTATTTCAATTTACTATAAAATCATACAATAAATTTATACTTTAATGCAATGTTTGTTTCCATATACTCGTATATATGCAGATTTCATATTATTATTCGCTAATATAATAGCGTTCAATATAATCGTTATACAAATCATATTTTAGTTCTCATGAAATATATATATATATATAGGTCTTATAATCTCTTACAAGTCTAGTATAAAATCATGTAACATAATTATACTCTAATGCAATACTTCTATTTATTTATATAAGATTTTATGAGAAAGTTGCAAGAGAAGATGGGTACCAAAGCAAATTTAAAAAAAAAAAGGCGTGCCAATGAGGACCAGATACTTTATCCCTAAAAGAAATCATTCGATTACTTATTAATGTATAAACTTTTGATTTAGGGAAAAAAAAATAGATATCCTTTGATATGGCTTGTTATATCCCAAAAATGATTTAGATTGCAAACGACAGAACGTGTTTTAGCATTCTAAGGGTTAAAACAATCAATTATAGGTTACATGATCTATTTATGAAATTAAAATTCTAATATAACTATTCTCACATTTTATCTTTTATTTTTATATATTTTTTAAAAAAGTTATGTCTCATTATAGATTCCACACCCTAATTCCGCCTAACTAATAGTTTAGAAAGATATATTATTAAATTTCAAAGAATAAATTGCACAAGAGCCATGATTCAAGAATGATCCATGTGATTTAGCTTTTTTATATGCCTTTGATTAGACGACTCTGGAAAACGTTTTCTTTTAATTATATTAACCTTTTTAACTTGATTTACTTTTAAAATTTACATCTGTTGCTTACCTGTTTTCTCTATACGTAATATTTGATTCATTGATAAGACTAAATTAAAATTATATTAAAAAAGTTATAGTTGGCCATCTTTTCATTAGGCTTTTTCCTTTATTTTCTTTCTAAGTTTTCAACATTTGAACAAGAAAAGAGAAGCCACTTCTCATTCTATGGATCCTTTTTCTTCCTGTCTTTTTCCAAACATAGCAAAGGAATTTCATATATAAAATAGATTGCTGAAGAGCGACATGTGAAGTGAGCATAAGAGTGTCAGTTCATACAAAAACCTATCTAACTCTTAGTAGATAAACTTTCTTATTGCAGGAAAAAAAAAAGGGTAAATATTACGTACAATAAATGGTAATGCTTCAGTGTATATCCACTAAAATACATACTGATATATTTATTTTAGCAAGAGTTATAAATTTTTTTATATTTTTTTACAAAAAAGTTATAGTTTTTCAAAGTTGAAAAATATTCAAATATCTTTGCCTTGCGAACTTAATCGATAGAGTTACAACTTTTACTTATAGATATACACAAATTTCTATATTTTTTCACTGAAAAACTGCAACAATTATACACAAAATTATAATTTTAAATGACTTACGGATCCAAGATTTGAGGGGGTCAAATAAAAATATTTAAATATGTTTTTCTAAAAGGTAATTAATAAAAATATTTTTTTATGAAATATAATTTATAAAAAGCTCAACATTATTATAAGATACGAAAATAATTCAAGATTAACATAACATATAGAAATAAGTTCAAAATTAATACAATAAATAAAAATATACTTAAAAAAATAAATTACACTAAGTAAATAGCATAATCCCATATTTAAAGGATATGAATAAGTATAAGTAAGGTTTATAAAATCTATGATATTGAAGAAAAAGATGGTTGATAACTCCAGTATTTTAAAAGAAACTGAAAGTCTAAAGGTAAAGAAAAATTTATCGGAATTAAGAAGAGACTAAGGTTGTATTTATTTAAAAAATTACATAACATATATAAAAATCGACATCGTTGTGGGTTAGGCCCCTAAAATTATGTTAAAAGAATTTGTCACAATCCTTAATATATAGCCAAATATGAAATATATGGTTAGGTTATGATTAGGTTAGCTGCAAAAATAAGAGCTAAGATAGAACTGAAATGGTTTAATGTCTTATCATGGAGCATCTTATCCTTATTAATTTCCTGCTATTGGCCTTCACAATGAACTCTGGTTTGTACCAAAATTCTTGAATTAGTGTGCTGCACGTTATCCACAAACGCACTCAAGAGTTCACTCCATATGTGGTGGATAATGTGAAAAAGAGTAATAGCAGTTGACCAGCAGTGGTCCTCGATTCCGAGGAACAAGATGATGACCAATGAGCATGCTTGTGGTCCAAAACTGGACCATTTTCTACCAAAATGTCAATCAAAATGGCCCAATATTTCTTTGGTTTCCAATTTATCTATCAAGGTAATGCTTCCGTCATCTCCCAAATTGATTACACCGGTTCAACTTTTTCTTAGAAAAAACTATGCAAATTTTTAGTCATAAAATAAAAAATTTTCATATTATAAACTATTGAGAGATTTATAAAAGCTTGCATATACAAATAAAATCCATGTAAATTAAGTCAGACTAAAACATTATTTTAGTTTTTTAATCAATATAATTTTTTTAATTTAATCTTCATTTTTAATTTAGTCATCTACAAATTTAGTTCGACTTAATCAAAGTCTTTTTAATCATTTATCTCTAATTTTACTAATATAATTGATGATATAAAAGGTTAAAATCTAATGTTATATTCTTCGAAATTTACGTTACAATTTTTATATTTTAAACTTATCATATGAATTTAATTTAAAAATAGGCACATAAGTTTATCACTCTAATTCTTCTTTTTTTATCATTTAATAAAATATTATAATATACATAAATACTTACTTCTTATGTAAGTTATATATAATATTTACACAAGTATTAGAGAATATTATATTACATTTTGTACTTTCAAATAATCAATTTAGTTAATAAAACAAGAGATAGATAAATGGAAGGAATTGATTAAAATAAATTAAATTTATTGAGAATTAAATTAAAAATAAAAATTAAATATGAATCAAATTAAAAAAAACTTGCATGTATGAGAATCAAAATAGTGTAGAGAGCAAGAGTGTAGAGAGATAACGCAAATAATATAAATGATATGATAAGATGATTAAACACATAAAAACTTAACCCTAATCATATTGTTTTG